>APFE031178579.1:33746-76718 GCA_000404065.3 Pinus taeda | reverse complement strand
AATTGGATTTTAGAGGATGGGTGAGTGAGGGAAGATGCATGAATGGATATGGAGGTAGGATAGGGGCCTGGAGTGACCCAGGGACTAGTGGATGGAGTGGTGAGAAGGTGTAGAAGGCTGACTTGGCTTAAAGAAGGCTGAAACAATGATTGTGCAAGAAGGTAGGGTTATGTGGGCAAAAGGACAGATGTGAGACGAGGAACCTAGCTAGGAGATGGAATAGTTGGCTCTGATGAAGCCTAGGTGGATGAAAGAGTGGTAGAGATTCTCTACACAGTGTACATTCAACCGAATCAACAAAATATTACAAATAATAAAAGTCCTAGCTAATCTAATCTAATTGACAATAAAATGAATGAACAATAGCTTTATTTGGAAAGAAAACCATGTACATCAACTATGCAATGAAACATTTCAGAGATCTAAACCATAACTAACTTCTGCAAATGAAAACAGTGCACTAAGGATTGCAAGGTCAAGCAAACTAGTGTTTTTGTTGGGACAACACGGTTACTTCAATTCCAGCCCCTGATCCAATGCGGATGAGGTGAAACCAAATGTGTTGTTGACCCTTTTCTTGGAGCTTTTTTCTGTTATTATCCTACCATTCTATTTTAAACATCTGAAGCAATTCTATTCATAAACAGTGACCTATTTAATCAACACAACTAAATCTGACTAACAGAAATACGTTTCAAATGCATAAAAGGAAAACAACGATGCATAAAGCAAAGGTAATAGTACAAAAAGGAAGCCCTAGGCTCTCAGGTTGGGCCCAACCCTGAGAGCTATGGCTCCTATAGAAAACTCAAAGTTGATATAAAATCGGACTGCTTCTCATTATCAAAAAAAGTCATAAGTCAAGAGTTATGCCAAAATGGCTACAAGAGAACAAGCTAAAGCTAACAGCACTGTAGTGCAAAATATGCAATGGTTTCCAAAGTCCCTTATGAAGGTTGAGGCCTTAACATTTATACACCACGAGGGCCCTAACTGGCCTCCTAAATCTATGGGACTTGGCTGTCCAAACTGTGAGTAGACAGTCCCTTCCAAAATTTGCTTGCCTACCTTCTAGATCCGGTTTTGGTGGCCTTTGGAGCTCGGAGTTGGGGGTGAAGATCTCGAGGAAGGGCTATTTAATGTCATAGACAACCCCCTACGAATCCTCACCTCAGCTTGGTTGTCTTCTAGCCCATGATTGCTCGGTTTTGCTCCAACATGTGTCAAAAAACTTGAAATGAGCACGTGTTAGCCACCTAGGAAGACTGACTACCCTTATTCGTACAAATGACATAAACATACTGAAAAATAATGCATAAGCTATGAAAAATGAAGGATTGAACAAGGACTGAACAAGGATAATTAGGCCAAATGAGCCCAACAAGTTACCAAATTTGGGGCTCATCAATCACCACAGAGATAAGATTCTTCTTCAATCCTGGAACATGCATCACTTCCTTCAATATAAAGGGTTTACCAGACTCCCTCTCAAAGGAAATAGTATCGATACCGATCGCACTCTATCTACCATCATCGCCCATCTCGATGTGCACTCCAAGATCTTTCTCATCCAGATCAGAGAACAAATCTCGATCTCCTGTCATGTGAAAAGACGCACCACTTTCCAAGAACCATACCGATCCCATCACACTTGATACCAAGCATGCACTCAGTGAAAAATCCAGCTCAAACTATGAGGCTAAGGCCTCTCCCACTGCAGATCCAGTAACTTGCTTATTTTTCTTCTTCTGCGAACAATTTGTGGCATAGTGTCCGTGATGGTGACAGTGAAAGCACTTCACCTTGGACATGTCCTGCTTCTTGCCTTTCGCACCGGAATGAGAAGCTTTCTTGTTCTTCCCCTTCTTTGCTTTGGTAGCCAAAGTGTAATTTTCTTCATCAGATGCCTTTGATGAAGATCCGTCCCTGGTATTCCACCTGATCTCCTCTTGCACAAGATCTGACCAAAGTCTCTCCAATCCTAGCAATTTCTCTCGACCATTGACAGAGTCCTGATAGGAATGCCAACTCTTCAGAAGACCAAGGAGATCCAAGCTCACCAAGTCCTCATCATCGACAATCACCCCCACACTTCCCAACTCATCCCGGCATTCGGTGAACTTTGTGAGTTACTTGGGCATACTGTCTCCATTCTCACACTTTATGTTTCTGAGTTTATCCTTGAGCGCCAACTTCCTCTAGTCACTCTTGCTTTGGTATAGATCTGTCAACGCTTTCCACATCAAGTATGGAGAAGCCTTTCCATGGAGGCTAGACACAACGTGATCCCTCACACCCTCCAACAAAATCCTTCGACATTTTGTTGTCTTCTTTTTCCAATCCCCGACTTGAGCAGCATCAGTAGGTTTTGGGACATCCGCATCTATGAACTCCTTCAACCCATTATCATCTAACACCGCCTCCATTTTGTCCTTCCATGCAATATAGTTCGAGCTACCCTCAAGGGCATACTCCAATCGCAATCCGTTGAAAGATATTTCAACTTTGACACCAAGAAAACACTACTGAAAATTCGAATTCCACCAGCTAAAAACTCAACCGCTTCTGATCTAAAATTCGTGAGAACAAAGTATTTCTCGTACAGAGATCGACTGTATGGGCATTCACCAGATATCTCACCTTCCAAAAGAAGGATGAATCCAGAGGCTACCTGGCCCGATTACAGACTATGCCTGAAGAAATAAAATGTAAACACTTTCTGAATAATAGATCTGATGATCAATCCTCGCTTTGATATCTTGTAGAACTTTTTCTACAAATCAACCAGCTCTGATACCATGTAAGAAATTTTGAATAATTTAACACATATTCAACAGAGATTATCCTGATCATGTACTATTGTGGAAAACATACACAATACATAAGCTCCTCTACGTTGATCATCAATATAGCAGCATCAATAACAATAAAACATCAAGAGCATTCACACATTAACACAGTATGTATCCCGGGGAAAGCATCTCGCTAAAAACCCCAACTATCTGTATATTAATGATTGAGTCATGTAACATTACACAGCATAATACTTCTCACAATTATCTCCACCTCTGTTACACACAATACAGCTCAGATCTGATCTCCAAATCTCTTCCACAGCTTGCCTGCCTCCACTGCTCAATACCTGCTCAAGAACTGATGAGAATGGCTCACCAAACTCGTTTTTCACCTGCAAAATAGTCACTCACGCTTTGTGGACGTGAGCATAAGCTAAAAATGTGGGCAAATACGTGGGCAAACTCATTGGCATACTCAATCCCTTGATTGTGCAAGATCTGGTGCACAACTATAGTCACAACTGATAGCAATCTGATTCTCTACCACCTGTCCCTGTTGAACTGAACATGCACTGACATGCAACTGAGTTAACTGATGTATTCATTAGTTGTATTATGAGTTAATAACTTGTGAATTAATTAATAACTAATTCACCCAACTCATCTCTAGTCTATTTCCAGTTAGACTAAATACAACCAGTTTAACAAAGCTAAACTGAACACAACTCCATCAACTCCACAATCAACTCCACCAAACTCAACTGATTGAGTTCTAACTGAAGTCATGCATGCAACAACTCAACTGACTCATAAGAAAAGCGTATTTCCTTCTGACAGCTGCATGTGCCACCTCTGTAGCTCAAACTGAAGTGCTCCAAGAGAATAAGATTAAGTTTATAGTCCAAATATTATTGTGAGATAATAATATTTGACTTTTCTATTTTTGACAGCCAGTCTAAAAATAGACTTGATCACTCACACTGTGATCACTCACACTTTCATCAAAAATAGAAGTCCATCTATTTTTCCCACTTGATCAATCATCCATAAACAGCAACCTGCAATCCATAGACATGATCCATATGTCTAAAAATAGACTTGCGCCAAAAATAGCCTGCGGGCCCACTTAGTGAAGGCGACTCTTTTCACTAAGCTCCATCATCTTGTTGCAATCTCAACATGCTCAACATTAAGGACCATATATGGGTAACCATGATTATTCACATACATGTGGTTGTCACCCTCTTTGGATTTAATATTATTTCATTTTTTTTAGAATTTCTTCGACCAACATGTTTCAATCCCTTAGCAATATCTTGCTCTTCTATTGTCAACGCAAAGTCTTGAGAAGGATATACTAACCTTTCATATATTACTTCCTTTGATTTCCATATATTTCTCGTTCCTTAGTGCCTCTTTCTCATATAACCTCCTATTTTGCAACTAAGTTACGTCGTGTGATGTTGAAACATTAACCACATGATGAGGGTCATTTTCCATAACCACACGATTCCTTTTTCCCATATCATGATCAATAAGCTCAACAATAAGGACTACAATTAGGTAATCTAATATACCCAACAACAATCTTTGCTTCTCTAATCACACCAACTCATTTCTAATAACACCATTATTGTTGCTACTATCAATACTAATATCCAATTTTTGATTGTGTCCTTCTTCTTACTCTTCATGCCCATGAGTCCCTATCTCTTGCAATCTTGACTCCTTGAAAAGTGTGCTTTCATAAGTTCCATACTTATTCTTAGTGTATGAAATCTCATTTTATAGATAAATCTAAAAACCACCCTGCATTTTCATATATACATATATATATATATTTAGAATTGCGTATTAATATCTTTCCAATCTAATCATTATTGAAATCCTACGTAATAAAAAAAATAAAGAAAAGAGATGAGTGATTTTGAATATCGTTTAGGGATATCAAAGAGTTCTCGAGCAAGAGCAATAGTCTAGGGAATGGATATAGAGGATTATGCTTTACTTTGTGTTATGCTCATTAATGAGAAATTGCAAAATGGGAAAAGATGAAAAGTTAGTGATTTAGAAAAAAAGGGTAAAAGTTCAAAAGTTAAGGGAATGTTTATCTACAATGACATTATGTTACCCACTATTATGAAAATAAATCCTTTAATTAACTTTGGATTCCTTAATTTTTAACTTATCCAAATAATACCATAAAATCTAATTTAAAAAATACACATCGTTTCCATAATCCAATGATTAACTTTCCATTTCTTGTTTTCAACTTGTCCAAATAATATCGAGCATAAAAAATCCTCATATGAAATCTAATTTGGAAAGCATGCATCGTTGTGCAAATAATGTAGATGATGTAAATGAAGTATGAGATCATTCATAATATAATTTGGAAAACTTGCATCGTTGCACAAATAATGTACATGACATGGATGAAGTTGTATTATATTATTTATATTAAGAATGAGAGAGTTCATGTCTATGAGAAATGTATTTGGTGATAATTATATTAAAAGTTATTTGTCGATGGGTTTTGAATTAACAAGTGGTTCATCTCGAACTGACGATGAACCGCACTTGCTGGTTCGAAACACGTCAACAAATGAATTTTGATGTGATTATCGCCGAAAACATTTCTCATAAACTTGTTATGGATCACATAAGCCTCAATTCAAGAGTTCATGTCATCAAATATATTAGAATGTATGGGCATACTTAGTTTATACTTCTTTAAGAGACAAATGTGAGAGTTATGAAGCATAGTTGTAAGTAAAACATGGAACTGAGGAGGAAATGACTAAATATTACATTATAGTGTTTATTATTATTATGTTTGATAGGGATTTAATTTTTTATAAATATTTAAGAGAATATTAGTAGTAGACACAAATTGAATATTGAGATTTATTTGTAAAATAGTTATGTTTTTTTATTCTTTTAATTAAATTTATTAACGAAAAAAATGTCATATGAAATGAGATAATTTTTTGGGCATGTGGTATTGATAAACCATGGTATTAGCCCATGATACTATAAAAAAACTTGTTTGCAAATTAAGAATCTCCATGATAAAATTGGGGTGAATTACCATGGTTAAGAATATTATTGCATGTTTCTTAAAATGTATATATGTTGAACACATATTAATTCTTGCCCTAAGGGAAACCAAGTTTGTTGGCCACCTAACAACGTGATATGCCATCCAGTAACAAAAAATATTTAGTCTTCCTAACCAAGCTATATAAGTCTATATGTCTTTGCCTTGCCTAGATACTACTTGCCTATAAACATAAGGAACAACGTTTAGAAAATTAAAAGCTTCCTACATACATACCAAAACAAAAAAACAAAAAAACCAACTAACAAACTACTCTTCTCCTTCGACAGGCACAGACTCCATCAAAGTCGAGTCCTTGGCATTGGAACCTGAAAGCTTTGTCTATGAGAGAATGCAAGGGAGGTGATCTTCAATTCAACGAAGGCAGCCATCTTGTTTTTGCATATGAAACTGGAGCTTTTGGAAGTCTTGTTTATAGTTAGGAAAGTCCTGTACTGCTGTTACCATGCTCACAGAGACCTGCTCCAAGGCCTTTCCCAAGATACTCTTCATGGACCAGTATAGGTACAAGGTCTGCTTAAACTCAGTAGCACGACCACAGGTGTGCCCTGGGTCCGACACAATAGCCCGCCAATCCTCCACCTCAATTTCATCTAACCAGCCTGGCGATTCAAGTTAGCTTCCCATTCCTCAATCAAATGCCAGATTTCCTCGTTCGTTCCTTCACGGTATGTTGTGGCCACATCATTTATGATGTTGGCGACTAGTTTGCGCCCCCTCGTTTTTCGCCTAGAGGAGTTGGGTTTCTATGCCTTTGTTGTCACCTTGGTTTTCTTACCACAACCTCTTGCAGCTGTCGTCCAAGCCATTATCGCACACTTGCAGTGTGTAGTTGAGACAAGGGTAGGGATAATTTCTTGTACATGTGGTAGCCCAAGCCTAAAAGTTTTCTGCTTCCAGGTGACACTACCACCCTGCACACCTGCCAAGGGAGAAGCACGAAACAGTGATTTCCAATACAGAATTTGAGGGACTTCCTTCTCTTCCAATGCATGCCATCCTTACCATCCGACCCAAACAAAGAAACAACCTCCATAACCCAGAGTCTATTAACATAACAGTCAAAAAAAGGATTGAAGAAAACAACGAGGCTAATACCATAAGTACTAACCCAGTATCCAGACCATCGCAAAACCACAATTATACACCTGAAAAGACTCCCACATAGGTGGAGGTCATGGGAATTGGATCTAACACAAACAATACAGCTCCAGGATAGACATAGAAAAAACCTCGACCCTTTCCTGGAAAATACGGTAAGACAATAGAGGTGGCGCTATTGACAACCCATCCCCGAACCCCAGTAATGTCGGGTTGAACCAAAAGAAAATCCCAGGGGCCAACCGTAAAGAGACAAACCCCATATAACACCATTCTATAAAGGAGAGTTCTGAACTAAACAAACACAAAGACCATGCCAGACAAAAGGCCCTGGTGCAATAGGGAGGCATACTCATGCAGCTTCATGGAACCTCGCTTTTTCACAAACCCCGACAAATCGACACCATGTAGACCCAAATACCTTAAACAGATAAGTTGTTGCATGGAGGAGAGAAAGAAATGAAAGGTCACATACTAGTTTACCCTCGCACGGAGAATATTATCCCACCACCTCACCTGGATCTACGTCGTTCCACTGAGCTCGACATCACCCTTCCTTACTCCTTTACCATGGATATAACACTTACCAACTACTCTCTAAGAGCAATTAACAAAATGCCAAAACCAAGACTCATTGCCGCTGCCACCTCTTGCGGTAGTATTCACCTCAAGCATGTAGAGGGTGGTGGGTTTGTACCCCTAAAGCCATTGTCATTAAACTGCCATGATGGGAGCATTGTCAAGCTCACACCCCAATTGTGGGAATTATTATTATTATTTTAAATTAGGTTATAGTTTAGTTAATTTTTATGATTTTTAAAATTTTAGTAATTGAAGATGAGATATGTTGAAATACATATTTTAATGCTTATTATATATTTATCAACTATTTAATTTATATAGTTGTCCTAGTTTGTAAAGAATAAAAAATGTATCAGCGAAATATTTTAAGCTAATGTGATTTACTAAACAATGACAATTTGACATTTCATTGACCCATCAGTATTTTTGCTAGTACTTTTCATTTGACTTTGTGTTCCATTCCCTTTATTTAAATCAATCTGACTAAAAAATAATAGTTTAACATTATTGTGTTTGCTCAATTTTTAATTGTTTTCTCCTTTTCCACATGGCTTCATGTTCTATTCCCATCGCTTCAAGTGATTATACAGGAGTCTCTCAAAATGTCATTGCCCATATTTTTGGGTTAACACACACACACACACACACACACACATATATATATATTATGTGTTATTACACCAAAATCCATGCCATATATAGGTTTAACGTTGCATCAAATCACTTTGACAATGCGACATGTTTACAATCTCGAGTTTACCAAATCACTGGAGACTAATTGACACATTAATCTCTACTCATGCGGCCTTGAGTCAACAATCTTATTAATTATTCATAAAAGTATTTCTCTTATTGTTGAGTAACATAACCATTGAATTTATCAAGTGTGTGAAAAATTTCACTAGCTTTAAAGTTCACGATGATGGTTTTACTATGGAAATAGAAGCTAATCGTATGCACGTACTTTTATTTATTTGTAATCAATTTCACAACTATTTTGAGATATAAATATATTATTGAATTTGAGAGATTTCAAATTTGATAATGTATTTTTTGGATTTTAGGTATTTGTGGTTCAATTTTTTTGAGTTAAGTCTTCGCGTTTACTCAGTAATAATCATATTTGTTAACGTTTCAAATCCCAAAAGTGCTACGAGAATAAGTACCATAGGGCTTTGGGTTGGAACCCAAATAGAGCAAGAGAAAACTACAGTAAGAAACACTCATACAACTCAGGCAACATGCTTATATAAACAAGCTATGCGATAGTGACCATACCCAAATGTCCTTCGTTTGGGTAGTACCAACAGGGTTCAGACCCTTTGCAACTCCTGATGATCTTCAAATCTGCAAATCAACCAATTCAAATATACATAGGCTGCATATAGATAAAGCATTTTAATGAAACTAACTTTATATCATATAAGCAAATGATTAGTTATACATCAAAATAACATTCATACATGAATTACAATAATATCTGACGCATAAACAAAGTTAATCTCAGGAACAAGACAACATTTCTTTTTATTGTAGAAAGCCATAACTAACATGGAAAGAGTTCACCTGAGTCTCTTCTTCTGGCTCCAAGCGGAACCGTCCTCTAGATCTGTGCAGTCCTAGTCTTCAACAACCTCCTTACATAACCAATACCATGATATCTCAAGCAAGTGGGAGAATATCAACAATCAAGGAAACAAGGGTTTCTTGAAACTTGGGGAAGTGCTTGAAGCACAGGGATACTTCAGACTCAGTCAGGGATAATCTTAGTATAATAATCCTATCTCTTCTTCCTTCCTTTAGGCCTTCACATAGAAGTCTATTTATACTTCTCCCAATTAGTTTTTTAGTTGGGAAACAGTTGGGCCACGGGCACTAGGAGGTAAACAACAGGTAAAACCTGTGAACTCCACCCATAATTAAGGAAATTTATTTTTTATAAGTGTTTTAACACATATACGCAGGTTGGGTATTGACTAACCCGAGTGTACATGCTTTTATCTCAGGGCAAAGTAGCGTATAGAGAATAAAACACCGTTTTTAAAATATTTGGACCAAGTCTGGAAGGAGGGGTTGCCCTAGGCCATAAACCAAGCATCACAAGTACCAAGGGTGGTAAATGGAGCTATAACAAACAGGGATCCATCATCAAGACAATTTCAAATGCTAATAGAAGAAGAGCTTAGTGAGAGGATAAATAGTTTTAAGATAATTTGATTTAAGGAGATGAAGGTCGGCTTAAAATTGTTATCTTATCTTTAATTTTTATTTATAATAATTAACATTATTTAAAGTTTTTTTATTATAATCTTTTAATAAATTGTTTTGAATTTTATTATTGTTAGATTTTTATTTAGATGAATAATGTTTGAATAATTAATTATTTAATTAATCGAATAGAATTTATATAATTAAAATTTTCCTATTATTATATCTTGATCCAAAGAAATTTTCGCAAAAAAAATTATGGGTTGCTTCTCTATATTCATGGATGGTATCCCTAGTGAATTTATTGGTGTAGACTAGTATACATAAAAAAAATGGATTTGAACCAAACACTTAATTGGCACATAACTAGTGAAATGTCCAACAACATTGGTGGCAAACAATTCAGCTAATCCTTTGGGCTACTGATCACATGGTATATATCACAACATATATGTCACTGATAGTTGTATTGTTGAGTGCATATTCTTTGACCTTGGATTCCACTCCACAATCTTAAGGTAGTGAACATTTTAGGGATAATAGGACAAAGATTGTCAATGTTCAATACTCCATATTAGTGACATATTTTCCTTCTCATAACTATATGAAATGGACATCACTCTCAAGTCACCAAATTTTCATTCTTTTCACCATTCAAAACACTCATTTTACTTCACTTTGTCACCCATTCATTTCCCTTCTTACCAGGTTTCTTCATGAGTATGCCACACTAATCTCAAAAATGTTGAAGTATTTAATTGATATTATTTTCCTTTATTTTTAACGAGTTAGAAAATATTATGCTTGATTTTACTAATGACAATTATGCTTAGTTCTTGTAGCTCTTATGCAGTTCTGGTAACTTGCCTCCGAGGTTGGCATACATATGCAACTCCAAGGGAAATTCCAAAATACAGGTTTTGTTCTTGAGGATGATGACATGGTTTCATGTTATCTAGATTGCACTCGATTCGATTCCACACACCTCCAGCTTAGGATCAACAGTTCGAACAACTTGCGTGAGGCATAATGGAGCGACTAACTTTGGGTACCATTTTTGAGAAAACAAAGAAGAATATGAAAAATCTAAGACATGGGTTTTGTTTAGAACATCCCAAATTAAGTGAATCAGGAACGATTTCTCCAAAATAAGTGCAATTGGGAAGCTACAAAGGGTTCTTTCAAGGGTATATTTCTAGTTGTGACCGTTGTCAAGATGAATACCAAACTAAGCAAACCGTTAGCAAAAAAAACTAAGTCAAGTTATTCTTAGATGATTCTATGCTAAATCAATCCTACGTAATCAAATATTTAACCAAGAATACATAAAGACAATATTTTGTAAATCGATTATAGTTTGACGGTCCATATTTAGGGAAATCGGTTCTAATTCTCCCCTTGTGCTTTTGATGTATAAATATATGGGAAGAGAGTAGGTTGAGTGAATACTCGGGGGGGAGGGGGCGTAGGTTTTTTCATTATTTTAAGTATGTGAAACAATCCCCTGTGGTGACCACAGAGAGTGCTCCTACACATTATTACTCATGTAATATGTCGACTCTTTTTTAAAAAAGATTGTTGTTGAGGGTTAATATCTATATTTCGTGTTGAATCATAGTGTGAGTTAAGCTTATCTAAGGCACCATTGCTAGTTGGAAAGGGTCCACTGACCCAATGCATTGCCTCATCTTGCTAGTGTTCTTTCGATGCAAAGTATGATGCATTGTCACAGTTTGTAAGTAGACTCTATTTCATTACCTAAGTTATATCGTTTTCATGTACAAATCTCTTGTTTTGATGTCTAATGCGTGGCTTTAAATATCTAATGAGAATTGATACAGGTGCATAGATGGAGCACCAAATTCGATGAAGACTGGACCAAAGCTTGCCAATGTGATGGGATGGTCACATGGTGATGTTGGGAGAAATTTAATTGTAAGAAATTGTAAATATTTACATTAGGAAGTGGTTTTGTTTTTTGAATAAATTGGAGGAATTTATTTCCTAATGTAAATATAGTTTGAGTTTTCCTTGTTTTGTGGAGAAGGGTAAATGATTCATCTTGTGACTCTTGGTTGTCCCATGTTAGTTTTATTTTAAATAAAAGAGTGTTTGAGAGAAGAGGGTGGAGCGGTGTGTAGAAGAGAAGAGAAGCTCTAGTGCGAGGAGGAGAGACAGAGGTCGAAAGAGGCTTGGGTTGCATTGTACATCTGGCTAATTTATTGTATATTTGGATTTGATTAATGAACAACATGTTTACATGCCTCTGTATTTTTTAACCTCTCTGTCTATAAATGGTTAATGAAGTTGTTGGTCTTTGGGGAAATTCGATTTCTATCTATAAACTGTTGCTAATCACATTTTATTCTTATGCGTGATTGTCTTTAAAAGTTTGCCTTTGTAAAGTCGATTTTCATCTAGAATATGAGAATGGAAGTTTCCATCATTACGTTTTATCCATTCGTGTTTTGATTCATGTTGCAAAGTTTGTAGAGGAATGTGTGGTGCGATTGAGATCCTGTAATAGCTCAAGGTACATGGCTTGTGATAGAGACAACACAACAACTAGGTTTTCAGCATTGAAATTGGAGTGCAATATGTCTTGTTGTGGATTCCCCTAAGGTTAGTAATAGTGCGCTCGATAGTTGAGCAACCATGCCCATATCTTATAGTTTGTGCTAGCATGGTTTGAGTCATTGTAGATACAGAGTGTTTTCATAGTAAAACAAAGCACCCTGTTTTGTTGAATGTTGCCAAAATCCTTGTAGAATTGTTATTAATTGGAAAGGTCAAGTTAGCCTTGGAAAAGAGTTGAAGGAAGGTGTGTGAAGTAATTATTTGAGTCATGAAACAAGTTAAGGTCATGCGAAGTCAATTACAACAAGTCCGAGTCATTTCATCTTCCCAAAATATGCAAGACAATTTTTTTAGAGTGCTACAAAATCATTTCGTAGTGCCTACAGGTTTTTTTAATACGCTGTGAAATTATTTCGCAACACCTATAACCAACAATTTTCAGGGCTGCGTATTAGGTTTTGAAATCCTGTTTTGGCTTGCCCTTTGCATCATTGTCTAAATGGACATGTATCAAATTGGTTGAGGTGAGGAAAAATTAGAAGGTGAGAGAAAGCCCTCTAATAGAATTTGTCAAGACAAATCCATATTCTCTCTTTTGACTACACATGTAAAATGTTTCATGAGTTATTGTGGAAAAGGAGTTGGATTTAAATAAAGAGTTGTAGATTGAGTTGTCCTAGGTTATTTGCAACCGGGGTAACCCGACCTATCATCATCAAGTGGTATTAAAGCTAGATTACTCTTTGGTGGTGCTGTTGGAATAACAATGATTGGATTTTAGAGTTACAATATAGCTGAAAGTGAAATGAAGCGATAGTGATTTCAATGTTTGAAGACAATTTGACAGTGAAAATATGTTGAAGAGAAGAAGAACCTTACAACAAGATGGGGACAAGTTGATTCTTAGGAAGTAAGTGAAATGATTGCACAAAAGTGAAGAGTTGATATGCTCTTGAGGAATAACAAGTGTATTGGCTGTAAGGAATTGGTTCAACAAGTAGATCCAAGGAATATTGTGGAAGATACGATATTGTTATAGATCTTATAAAATTGAATGTGATGTTTATGCTAACTTGGTCATTAAGAGAATTGTGTTTGCAGGACTGAATTGGAAGTAACTAGCCAGTAAGCTATGTCAAGGGAGAAGAAGTAGGAAAAGTTCTTATATGTAGAAATGGTAACAAATCTGACAACAAAAGAAATTTGCTAAACAATAAGAAGAGTGAGAAATTGAAGATGTAACAACCAAAAACTTTAAAGGCAGATAAGCGAAAGTGCTCAAGAAGAGGTTTTACTACAAAGAACCTAGAGAAGAGAAGATATCAATAGGATCACTTGGTATGGTGAAAAGTAGCAGACTTGTTATAGAGAAAAGACGAGCTTGTTGTAGCTCACTAGTAGACAAGGAGAGTTCACAAGAGGAAAATATGAATATAACTATTATTAGTCATAGTAGGGGTTCAGAGGAAAGTCACATCAGAAGAAGAAAAGTTCCAAAGCAATTGGACACAAAGGAATGAGGGTTGAATAATTTGAGAAGGAGATGGTATAGTAGAACTCAATCATGTGGAAAAATTGCTACAAAAAAGTGAAAATGACTAAATTTATGGTTGGATAATGAGAGAAAGAATGGTGTTGATTTAAAGGATAGGAAGGTATACAACAACAAAGCGATAACAACAATAAGAAGAATTTTCAGCAGAAGTTGTGTGTTCAAGTGAATATTGTTAGGAGGTAATGGTCTTTTGTTTTCAGTTAAATGTGGATAATTTTTTTATTACAAGAAACAATGATGAATGTTTGCAGTTGGAGATGATGGCAGGGAACCTTGTAGTAGAAATTAAGAAAGAAAAACAAAGTTCTTAGAGGAAAAAGGTAAGTAAATTGCATGCAGAAGCCATAAGAGTAGAGAGTGCTCAAATGAAGATTCTAGAGGAAGGAGTCAGCATAAATACTAGGAGAAGACTGGGAATGGAAGAGCTTCGTATGGCATTGTTGTAGCAGCTACAACCACCCTCCAAAATTTTGCCTATGCTCCAATTTTGGAGCCTTCCTTCTAAACCACAACAACTCATATTGCACTGATCCAGGTACTTGTGCTTTGATTGAGCCTTATTATTTTCATCTTAGCTTGTGTTTTCTCACTTAGTTCATTTTATAACCCACAGGAAGATCTCTTGAGATGGTCCCTTAATAGTTCTGGAATTGCCTTAGAGAACTGCAAAATTCTTGAAGGCAATTGGCCTTGCTCTTGGGAATTACACAATCCTGACTACCAGTTAGCCTTGAGCTCAGAAAATGCACAATACTGAATGGTAGCCAACCTTGAGCTAGGAAATTGCACAGAAAATAGAGGCAACCCAGAGCTACTAAGCCTAGAAAATGTGCAGACCCCATTGTGCTCAGAAATTGCGCAGTGCATGAACCAGAGAGTTGCCCAGTCCTTCCTAGCATTACGCAATATTTCTGGGCAATGCATGGCAGTTTTACCAAAAAAAGCAAAAGAAAAAAAAAACATCCCTAAAAAATAGGGATATATTTTTAGTAACCCGAAGGAGGCACTTGTGTTATTTTTAGAATCTGCCGCCAAGTGTCACTTTTTCCTTGATTTTAGGCATGCGCATCATAAACCCTAATTTGACCAAATCTATTTAATTGACGCTACTAGAGCACATTTTCACACTTGATCTTGGATCTCTAGCATTCCCAAGGAGATCAAGGAGCCTTATGTGTGTTCATCGTCATTTTTTTGGGTGAGTTTTGATTTTCTCATCTTTTACCGCTTTTTCTGTCGCTTTTTGTTGTTTAGCTTGTGAGAGTGTTGTTTCACTTGTTTCTTTGCATGACTGTTGGTGTTTTAACTTGTTTTAGCTTGTAGAAGCATTGTTTCAAGTTTTAGATTGCCTTTCCCGAGTGTCGCATGAGCTTTCCTATTTTTGCACCAACGGTCGTCGTTGCGGTGACTCTCTTCACATGCTTCATTTTCCTTCAGTTCAATCAATCACTACACTTGTTTCACATGCATGCATCAATACTTAGTCAAATATGCAGTCAGAATCAGACCATCTTTCATATCTGCTTGTTTTTCACACTCCCCTTGGGCAGATATGGGTCCACTTGCTCGGATCTCACACTTCACTGCTTGCACTACGCAATCTTAGAGCTCAATTCCTCTACCTTGGCTTCTAGAATTGCATATAGCTTGGCCTGGATTGGCTCCAACTATGCACTGTGTAGTTCCAGGAGCTAGCCTCCCAGCTTGGTCACTGAGAGTGCACAATGCGTATTCTCTCTTAGCCTTGGCCCAGAGTGAATTGTGCATTGTGCAGTTCCAGTCATCAAGCTTCCCGAATGACTACTGGGAATTCACAGTGCACAGTTCCCACTGTTAGCTAAAACTGCGCAATCCTTCCCATCATGATCCCAAATTGTTGCTTGATCTTGTCTTGAAGTTTCTTTGGTCTTTTAGCTGACATATGCTTGCCATGATTGTCCTCTTTGTCCCACATGTACAATAATTGTTGAGCATCTCTCTAATAGTTATAGTTAACATGTCATCCAAGAGAGTTGCATCAAAGGAAAACACCTAGAGCAGTAATAGGGAAGCAGTTGAGCAGATATTAGTGGAATTACTAGTATATATAGATAATCAACTGTTCATTGAGAAAGGCATAACACTGACATGGAAGCAAATCAAAGACACTTTTGCAAAGGACTTCAAGGAATACTTGGAGGATCAACATGTTTATCTTAGCATCCGCGTCAGGATTATATAAGGTTGCATGCAGGTACTATTCCTTCCTATGTGCGAACATTATTAGCTGGATTGTCTCACACACAGATGAATAGACTATGACATTGATTTGTGTCAGGAGGAAAGGGATTTCCACCTTCAGGGAAAAGAAATTTCAACAGATGTATCACTTGCTTGAGCCAGTGAAGCACATGGACTCAATTTTTTATGCCACCCATAGTTATGTGAAAACGAGAGATATTTCCAAGTGCTGGGTTAAAGAGCCATTGAATTTTAGACAAACATCTACCCATGTTTACAAGACTAAGTCCCTCAGGAAGGCTTACCCGTTCTTGATCATCTTTGCCTGCAAAATATATGGCCAAGATAAAACCGAAACCTTTATTGAAGGTTTGGTGGTCTTATTGGACCAGTTGGTGAATGATGGGAGGCCATTCAACTGGTCAAATTTGTTAGCTCATTAGTTGAAGACCCATGTCAGTAAGGCTTAGAGTTTGCCCAAGAATGAGCAAGAAAATTTTTACATGTCTGCATACTTACTGGATGCAATATGTGCCCAACAACAGTTCCTTAGCATGAGTTGGACATGCACACCAAAGGAGACTATTGTCAACATCTATTGCAAGTTTGTTTCCGACTGCAGCTATTGAGGGGTGATGGAAAGGCTAACTGAACATTTTATCATCCTGTTATACAAGCTTATCTTTGAGCAAGATCCACCTTGCATGTCTCGAGAAGCAATGGAGGAAATAGTAAACATTGCATATTGGTATGTCTCACTAGGCGACACCTTCATTAGAGTGATTAGCAAAGAGTGGCCTCCGCATGTTCTACCAATGTATGCCACTGACAAGCTGATCATGCAAGAAGTTTCATACCACCTCACTACAGGGTTGTTAGCAGGACTGTAGAGGAAGAAGAGAGCACCATGGTCCACTCTTCCTTTGCGGATTGGATTGTACAAGATTAAGAGCTTGAAAGATGCAGATGTCGAGGCTAAGGACATAGTGCAATTCGAGTTTGGCACCAGAGACTTTAATCTGTATGATCCCCATGGTATTTGCAAGGACCACTATACGAGAGTTTAATTTCCATAGATCCACGGGGCATGTCATTAGCCAGAGGAGGACCCTTTGAGGTACTCTTACAATGCCTCCAAACTTCATGAACCTATTAGGATAACAACAAGTGAGAAGGCTGCTCTATAGACAACAGCAGCTCCGAAAGCAACAAAAACAATAATAGAAGGAAGATATCCAGTGAAGTACAAGGGAAAGATGAAGGTTTTTGAGAACCTAAAGGGAGAGAAAAGCCGCAAGATGAAGTCATATCCTATCTTGGAGAAGGTATCCTTGGTAGCAGAAGAAAAGAGGGAGCAACAGATGAAGAGAGAAGAGCGAAGGAAGAGAAAAAGCAGAGTTGCAGGAATTAGAACTGAAGTTGTAGGAGATGGAGAAGAAGATGAAGGAGGAACAAGATTTGAGGAGAAGAGAAAGAGAAGAGAAGCAGAAACAAAGAGAATAAAAAAGGAAAGGTGCGATGACAGAGGAAACAACGCCAATATAGGTTGATGAGCTAGAACAACTAGCAACTAAGGAAGATAGTGAACAAATTCAAGATCAGGAGCTTGCTCAGCATATTGAGAAACTGATTGAAGTGCTAAACATGGAGTTGGAACATGAGCCACATAATGAAGACACTGACCTTATGCCAAGTGCACTAGAGGTCATCTCTTAGTCTCCACAGCCTCCAGTGTCAGAACCAGTCCCGAGAGAGCAAGGAGATGTTGTTCTCCTTTATGATGATCTGGTCATGGATGTGTACAATCTATCATTCGACAAACTTTTGCAGAAGAAGATTATATAGGCACGGAGGAAGCACTTTCTGGATTATCACGAATCACTTGCATTCATCAAGGAAAGGGTGATAGTTCATACACTAGGAAGCATTTAACTGCCCTTGTCGAAGCCATCTTGGTCTATGTAGGAGAAACAAGCTCAAATTTTAAGTACCCGAAAAATGAGAATGAACAACTGGAAAAGAACTTCAGGATGCGAGGCAAGAGGAAGAACAACTCCGAGAATCAATGTAGAATGCAGTTTCCACATTGGGGGAAATGAGGACAACGATACTTGCTGAAGTATCAACACTTGAGGGTACCATGAGGAAGCTCTATGATGGATTTGTCACCATGCATAAAAAAAGTTGTCTGTGTTCATGGCCTACAACAGTGGAGCAAAGAGTTTGTTCAAACTCTCAAGAACATACATGTTTCCATCACCCACGTTCAAAAGTGGACAATGCAATATAAAGGGGCCCTGCTTGACTCAATAAAGAAGATGAAGCCTTAGGAAGAGCTAGATAAAGCAAAGGTCCAAATGTTGATTCGGAACTATGAGCAACTCACCCCATTCATCGACAACCTACATGCATCATATATGAAGTTGTACAATAGTTTGGATGTCATGGTGAGAAAGCACATGATCCCATCAACCAGTTCCCTCACTGATGCTAAACCCAAGAACCAAATCCAGCTATAGATCGATGAGTACGTGGAGTAGTTAAGACGAGAGGCCACCAGGGAAGACTTGGAGTTGAACACACACAACATTCAGAAGTACATCAGTGGTCCTGTCAAGGTCAACACCACGCTGCTCATGCTTCAGAACAAGTTGGTTACAGGTTCCAAGACCATATACCCAAATGCCATGGAGGCACGAGTCCACTTCTAGAAAGACACCATCAAATAGTTTGGGGACACAATCACACAGTACCAATCTTGGCACCAATATCTGAAGTGGATGTTGCTGAGCTAGAATTTCCCAAAACTCCATAATCATAGTGTTGTGTCTTGTTAGGTTGTCTCTAGCCTATTTTGTCTTATAAGGGTAGATGTGGAAAATGTAATATTATTTGTAAATATGTTGTAAGTGAAATTCCAAGTGTCATTAGTGGAATTTGAAAAGTCATCATGTTATGTAATGAGTTACTTGTAAAGAAGTTGAAGATTCATGAGGGAAGTCAAAGAGTCACAAAGGGGAGTGCCAAGGGTCAGCCCACCCTTTGTTATAAATAGAACCTCATAAGTCATAGAATGGGCTTTTGGGAGCCAATATTTTGGCTAGGCTTAGGCTTAGAAAAGGCTTGGGAGTATTATGAAGATCCTTGGCTTCTCCATAGCATAGAGAAAGTATACTTCTTTGGAGGAGTATGTGTTCTTGATTGTAATGTTCCACTATTGGGGCTAGTGGTCATCAACGGTATATGCATGGATGTAACTTTCACTTATAATAATACTATCAGAGCCAACATGCTTTCGTGCATATGTTGTTAATGTAGTTGGAATATTTTGGTTGCATTGGAAATGTATGTTATTTAACTTACACATATGATTATGAACTACTTTGTATGCATTTGTATGAATCTGGTTGAATGCATGTTGTTGGATTAACTCATCACTTTAATTTGTGGACTATTCTGCATTTTATCTTGTGATGTCATTTTGCTCTTGTGTTCCTTTCAAGATGCGTACTATTATAGGAATCTAAAGTGCACACTTCATTTTCCCCTCCGTGTGTTAGAACCTTCATGCATTGCAGTTGACTCTCTGCAGGGTCGCACACTTGCTCTCACCCAATTTATCATACTTTCCTCTGTGCGCTACCATGGTCAAGGCATTACACTACCATCCACTGCTGGGACTCCAAAAGGTGAGGTCAAGTTGGGAATTCATATTGGGAGATCCCCTGAATGTTGGCGGATCTAACACCATCAACATTTCTGGTGCTAGAAGGAGGGCTAGATGACAAGCTCAGTCCTTGAAGTCTGTTTTGAATTTCTGCACATATTTCATGACTTCCACTGGAATCAAAACCCTGACATGTTTTTCTAACTCTGCTCATTTTGAAGTACCGACGAGTATTTTAGATGAATTGTCCATATATAAGTTTAACGGCGAGGGTGGAACAACCTTGTCCAAGCACATAGTTTCCTCTGCAGGTTTCTACGACAGGCATGATGTCCCGTTTGATGATAGAGATTTTGGGTTGATCTCTTTCACGTTCTAAGGGTACGCAAAGCAATGATGTCACACATTTCTTGAAGCCTCTATACACTCTTTTGATCATTTTTTTAGAGAATTATGTCATGCTTTCATTCTTTATGATGGTAAAGCCCTTAATAACAAAATCTTAAAATTGCGAAAATCACCCGATGAATCTCTTCAAAATTTTCACGATCGTTTTCCTCATTACTATTTTGAATTTCCTAGAGATGAAGTTGACTGGGAATTTTTGGATGAAATATTTCAATATCTTGTTCACGTTTATGAGGATCCACATGAGTTAGAATCTTTCAAACCTATCCCAACATACCTAGGCATTAAAGCTTATAAATCTGAGATGGGAAAGGTTGTTGTCCCAAGTTACCCTCTGTCCCCTTCTTATCAAACAAATCTAACTCTATAGGTCGAGCTGGGAGAAGTTGAGAATCCACTTGTTGATATATCACCATCTCCTCGTACCCCACATGCTTAGGATTTATGCACAGATTTGGACTGTAACTCCAATGGTTGTTGTGTGGTGTTATCTCCTCGTCCTTCATTCTTCGGTCCCTTTGATCTTCCAGATTTTTGTGTGTTGTGTTCATCCATCTAGGATCTCACATGTGATATTCACAAGGATCAATTTTTGGACGGAGTTGGTGTTGAACAACCAACTCGCGATAATTTTTTTTGTGAGTATGTGTGAGAGTCTGAAGAAGAATCTGCAGTAAAGGATGAACTCCTTCTGTCCGCACCTCACCTGCTTTACCCTAGCATCTTCTATGATTCTATCAGTTCTATTCCATCTTGTGAGAATTCATTTCTGGATATTTCTACTTTCGATCATTCGTAGAACATGTGGAATGCCAATTTTGAATTTGAATGTGGAGAGGACAAATATCTCTTCACGAATCCACAAAATCTCTCATCTTACCTTTTCGAAAACATAGAGGGTGAAATTTCTTATTTTCATTATCCCCTCTGTATGATTTCATCATATCATGAGGATGTCGATGTCCATCATCTCGAAATTTTTGATTGTGACTGTCATTATCTTTTCATCCATTCATCTAATCACGACACTAATTTGTCCACCGTTGATCTTTATATGCCACTGATCTTTGATGTCCCATCTTCTAATGAATTGGAAACTCCTCAAGCTATCGAGACACTTCAACCCACGCTGATGGTTATGTCAAGTTCTCGTAGCCTTCAGGTTAGTTCCACTACTAATAAAAAATCTATTGAATATTCCCAAGCTCCTCATCACTTTGTCATTCACTTTGAAATTCAATCTATCTTACCATTTTCACATTCTCCACGAGAATCACACGATCTTATTTCCCAAGCAATGGAGGAGTCATACATAGCAAGAACTATTGCAAAACAAAAGTTTTATTCTTTCTTTATGTTTTCTTATTTTCCAAGTTTGAAGGTGTGTACATGCTTGTCTTCCACTCTTAATGTGTTAGGACACCATGATACATCCGCAGAATGCATTGCATGTTCTTTCCATTTTTACTATTTTGTGTGGATATATTCAAGCTTCAAGCGTATTGGTTTACATTGTTTCATATCTCTTGTTGGTTGGTTTACTTTTATATTTTTCTTGACGACCATTCTCTCGCCTACATGGGTCAACCAATGCGCCGATCACTACATTGGAAGTATCACTTTATGTGAGTTGGCTTATGTTAAGTAAGAGCAGTTTTTCTTTCCTTGTTTGTTTCTTGGTTTTTTTACTTTGTCTTTTTTGTTTCCTTTGTTTTTTCTCTTTTGCACCTGTAGTTTAGTTTCTGCATGAAAAAATTTTGGCTTCTTAGACAAGTAAGGTGAAATCCAAGAAGAAGGCTGCTACTAGGGTTCTGACCATCCTCTGAAACGGCACAGACGGTTCAGACGCAACAATCATTTAGGACCTGACCTCAAGCCTCTTTCGACAGGGTAGTACGAGGCTTATCTGCAGATCTCATGGACGGCCCCCAGGGGGGGCATCATTGCCCTCCCCCACAGCAAATGCAGTGCCTCCAGGGCATGAGAGGCCTATCGTCTTTGGATCTGTAGATGAGGAGGCACTCAACAATGAGATCCTGCAGCAAAGCGAGCACAAAGCGACTAATAAATATCAGACAAGAGAGAAGATACTCCAAGAAGAAAGGACAGGCCGGAGGAAAGGCCTAAGATCACCTCAAAAACCTGCAAACCAATCGCAGCTGAAAGGCCAAGAATAGAGCTACCAAGACATAAGATCGATGAACGAATCCAGTACATGAGGGATCAAGCCCTCATTGGGAAATTTATAGGGTTTTGGCCGACAAGAAAAGCTCTATATGGATGGGTCGCAGCTAAATGGAAACCCAAAGGCCACGTCACTTTGCAGCTAGGACCAAAAGGGTTCTTTACGGCGATTTTATTATGCCTGGAAGACAAGTACATAATCATGGATGAAGAACCATAATTTTTCAACTCAGACAGACTATATCTAAGAGATCGGGTAGCAAGATTCAACCCGGATAAGGAAGACCTAACCTGGGCTCCAGTTTGGATAAGAATGTACCTGCTTCCGGATGAATATTGGGATGAAGGCCTACTTAAAGATATAGGAAATGGTCTAGGTGAATACATAAAGGTAGCGAAAGAAACAAAGCTTCGCAGATATACCTCATATGCTCGCATCTGCATCTTCATGCGCCTGGACCAAGCCCTGCCGAACTCGATAAGTATTTCTCATTATGATCATGAATGGATCCAACCCTTGGACTATGAACATGTACCTTTTCGCTGTCGAAAATGTCATGCTCATGGACATTTATTCAGAGATTGTCCGCTAAATACCAAGATCAATGCACCTGACCCCTCTGACTCTCCATCCCAGGATGGCTTTACCAAAGCACCCAGCCGGAAACGAGCGCACAAAAAGCCCTCAACCGGCAAAAAACCCGAGCTAGATTCTGCCTCCATCACTGCTACAAGTAACAGCTTTGAAATTCTAGCTCAAGCCTCCGATGAGAAAAATCTAAACTCTAAGCCTAGCTCAACGCCCATCTCCGCCTCATCCCAACCCCCTCCTTCGGGCCCTCCACCCAAGTCACAAACATCCATGGGTGTTGAGGCCACCCCCAAAGATAGCCAAAAGGAGCCTGCAGAGATAGAAAATTACATGGAAGTTGATGGACTTCCAGAGCAACCCCAAAGCTTAAATATATCCACAGCTGGAAACAGTCAGGTGCAACAGATGGATGAAGAACCAGAAAGTATAGATATGGAAGGACTAGACATTCTACAGCTAGAACTAGCCTGCAAAAAGAGGGACTACGATAACGTCCCAGAGCTTCAACTCGACAAACTAGAAGTGGTCATATCAAGAGATTATCAGCAGAAACAACTAGGCATCCAGCCGGGAAGCCACTGGGATGGCGGTCTCCCGAAAAAAGACTTCAAAAAGAGGGGAAGAAGAACAGAACTCCAGCGAACAATAGAAGTCGAGAAAATCCTGGTGGACTCAGGCAGGTATGCAAAATTGACAAAGTACTACAAACCCTCAACCATTAGTGAATCATGAAGCTCATTTCATGGAACTTAAGAGGGCTCAATAGCCCAGGGAAACTTAGAATACTGAAAAATATGATAAAAATGGAAAAGCCGCAAATACGTTTTCTCCAAGAAACCAAGTGTAATAGCAGCACACTAGGAAGTATCCTTTCTAAAGCATGGCCAGGTTGTCAATCGGTGGCTGTGGATGCCTCAGGAGCATCAGGAAGGCTAGCAATTGCATGGAACACGAGGGCATTAACCCTCTCCGGCTTCCATGCGTCTCACCACTTCATTCAGGCCACCTTCCACATCTTAGGCACCAATATACATGGACACCTTTCCAATGTCTATTTCCCGTAGGAAGCATGAAACAAAACTGATCTTCTTAATACAATAGGGGCTTTGAATAACAACATAATGCATCCTCTTTGGATCATTGGAGGGGATTTTAACATGATCACCTCGCTGGAGGAAAAGCTGGGAGGAAGAAACAGGTTGGAACAGGAAACTACCCACTTCAAAGACTTCATCCAAAACACCTCTCTAATTGATCTGCAATTTTGTAATGGTAAGTACACATGGAGTAATCGCAGAGAAGGGAAGCACCAAATCGCTTCTAAACTTGACAGATTCCTCATATCCGATAACTCGGTCTACTTAGGAGGAGATATAACTGCGGAAATTCTCCCCCATTCAGGCTCAGATCATTGGCCAATTTCCCTCCAGTGGCAACGACCAGGCAACACCCCTGGAAGACCCTTCCGCTTTGAAGAGTTCTGGCTCACCCACCCTAACTTCAAAAATTTCATTAGGAATACTTGGGACACCTTCATCCCACCAGAGGGCTCCAAAATATTTCAGTTCCAACAGAAACTAAAACATCTAAAACAACATTTAAAGCACTAGAATCATGAAACCTTTGGAAACATCTTCCAAGCGCAACAAGATTTGAATACGGAAATGGCAGATCTCCAACAGCAAGTAATCACAGGAGGTCACACGGAGGGAACCCTGGAGCGAGAGCAGCGTATCCACAATAAGCTAGAAGAGAGGAGAAAGCAGGAGGAGATTTTATGGAAGCAGAAGTCTAGGATTAGATGGCTGAAAGAAGGCGAACGGAATACTAAATTCTTTCACCGAACCACTGTTCAACGAAGAATGCACAACAATATACCCTACATTCAGAAGCAAGGTGGGGCAAGGATATAACAACATGAAGAAATCGAGAAGGAATTTCTAAATCACTTCAAGAAAGTTCACCAAGAGCCCAATGCAGATAGGCGACCAGCTATAGAAAGAATCACCCAAAATGTGCCAAAGTTTATCACCGAGGAACACAACGAGCTTCTCCTTCGGCCTATATTGACACAGGAGGTGGATACAGCCATGTCCAAACTCAAGGAGGGCAAAGCCCCTGGCCCGGATGGCTTCACTACAACCTTCTTTCACACTTTCTGGGAGCTGATAAAACTTGAGGTCTGGCAAGTGGTGGAGGAATCGAGAGCTCTTCATTGGCTGTTACCTTCTCTCAACTCAACTTTCATTGCACTTATACCAAAAGAGGAGGAATCCAGCACCCCGGACAAATTTTGGCCGATTGCGCTTTGCAACGTCATATACAAAGTGATCTCCAAGGTCATAGCCAACAGGTTAAAGCCTCTCTTACCTTTGCTCATCTCTCCTGAACAATTTGGGTATGTCGAGGGGAGACAGATCTTGGACATAATTATCCTATCGCATGAGATTATACACTCTCTCAAGCATTCCAAATAGGCAGGTATGATTTTAAAGCTTGATCTTTCTAAAGCCTTTGATAAGATTAGTTGGACTTACATTCAGAAAATGCTAAATGCCTTTGGATTCTCTCCTATGTGGATTCGCTGGATTATGAGTCTTATCACTTCCTCCTTCTTCTCCATTCTTGTGAATGGCATCCCGTCTCGGCCCTTCAGTCCCTCACGAGGAATCAGGCAGGCGACCCTCTTTCCCCCTTCCTCTTTGTTTTAATGGCTGAAGGCCTGGGACATCACATTAAACATTCCCTCCTCTCCCATCAGCTTAAAGGTATCTCCATTCACAACTCCCCAGCTATAACACATCAGCAGTTTGTTGATGACAACATGCTCTTTGGCTACCCTTCAGTCCAGGATGCCTCCCGCTTCAAATCCTTGCTCAATGACTTCTCTGAGGCCTCAGGTACCAGCATCAATAATTCCAAGTCGCAGATCTTTTTTTCCACACCCCGCCTGTTGTTAAGCATGCTGTAGCCCAGATTCTGGGATTCCCCATTGCCACTCTCCCCTCCAAATACCTTGGAGCCCCCCTCATTGCCTTGGCCATCAAGCACTCCTCCTGGCATATTCTCATCGAGAAGCTTGAATCCCGTCTTAACCTGTGGATGCACATAACTCTAAACATGGCTAGTCGTGTGGTGCTTATAAAAGCAGTACTACAGGTTGGCTGCTTTACTTATTCTCAATCTTAGCAACGCCTAACTGGGTTTTAAAAAGAATAAGGGACCTTCAACGAGGCTTCCTCTGGGGAAATTCATCCACAAATCGTAAATGGGCATTGGTAAAGTGGACCACGGTCTGCACGCCCAAGGAAAAAGGAGGCATTGGCTTGAGGGATCCAAATCACAGCAATGCTATCATGAGCGCCAAAATTTGGTGGCAATGGCTCTCCTCCCTAGAAAAACCTTGGGCTGCTATCTGGACGGCCAAATATGCTAATCACAGACCTTAGGAGGAGCGCATCAGGTTTATTCCCAATGTCAAAGGCTCTCTAATATGGAATGCGGCCAAACAACACTTCCAATTGATTCAGCAGCATAATTTTTGGGAAGTAAGAAATGGAAGAACAACATGATTCTGGATGGATGCCTGGAACCAAATGCCAAAGCTTAGCAGCATTCTAAATCCACCTCCAAACTTCATCGAAGAGGAATAGCAATAGGATAAGGTCTGGCAGTACTAGACTCAGGAGACAGAGCAAGGCTTCAGGAAATGGAAACAAGGTGACCAGCTCACCCAAATTGCGAAAATCCCACTTATAGATGATTGGAAAAGGAACTTCGCAAAAGGAGCATTAGACACTCCAAAGACAGGAACATTTTGCGATGGGGTTACAAGCCTAAAGGTACTTTCACCACTTCCGAAGCCTACAAAATTATGTGCACAAACTTAACCCCCCTGACCCAATCTGGAACAAAATCTGGGGGCTTGGAACATGGCCTAAAGTCCCCTTCTTCCTTTGGCTAGTGGGACATCTGAGAATTCTCACCTGGGATAAACTCAGACGAAGAAACTATCATGGCCCCTCCATCTGTGTTAATTGCAAATCTCAGGAGGAAACAATCCACCATCTCTTGGACGCTTGCCCCTTGGCCAATCAGTTATGGGGGAAGACAAGCTTCATATGTCAAAGACGATGCAGGCTTCCGAATGATATCACAAACTCACTACGGCATTGGCAAATGAATCCATACAAAAGTGGAATTCTCAACCACTTATGGAATATTCTCCCCGGGCTTCTCTTATGGAGCATATGGAAAGAAAGGAACAAGTGAATATTTAAAGATCAATGTTCACCGGTACAAATCATCTGGAGCAAGCTCTGTGTGAATCTAAAAGAGACTCTATTGCTCCGCTCATGGACTGCGGAGGACCTTCCGACTCTAGACAATGAGAAAGCCATCTGGGAAAATTGGAATTTGCAACTCCCTTAGGAACCCCACAACAAAGGCTCGCCTCTTCTGATCTACTATGGAAACATAGGTTGGGACACCAATAACTTGGCTGAGTTAGAGGGACTATGGCAAGGTCTCATTCTTTCAAGGAATCACAGTTTTCATCGCTTGGAGGTGGAAGGAGATTCCCAGATCCTAATCAACATGGCCAAGCACCTCCTAAATGGCTCTCACGCAAAGAAAATAGCCACCAGTTGGAGGCTTGAAGCAAGATTGGAAGCCATGGAGCAAGAGCTTCTCAGCAATAGGGCCATCACTTTCAATCACATAAAGAGGGATGGCAACAAGGTCGCTGACTTCATGGCCAATATGGGTGTGGAAAATGAGCATAATCTTCAAACCGGGACTCTAGACATTCTAATAAATCATGAGCAAGCACAGGAATGCAACCGTATGGTCCAAAATGATGTTGTCCCCCCAGATGCGGGTGACTAAGGCTGTTAGTAATGTGATGGGATGGGAAAGCAGTGAGAGCCACCTGCCCGCCATGCGCATATGCGCTGTGTCCACATGGGGGAATGGACACTCCCGTTGGCGCTGGAACAGAAGCAAAGGACCGCCGCACTGGAGCATTAACGCTCCACCCACCTCCGCCTACAAAACAGGGCTCCGCTCCTCGGCTCTCATGACGGCCATAATTATGGCGGGAGCGCTTCAAGGTAAGGGCAGATGCAATATTAACAGATGCAGTAGGGGAATTGCCATGTTATTTCAGGCTTGGCTCGGGGTCTTACTATTGCCTCTGGCGCTGTTGGGGTGGAGTCATGGTCTGAATTCTCAGGCCATTCCCTCTTCTTCGAATTCTTGGGTCACTCCCGGCCTCTGTCTATCTGTTGGGTATATGCATCTCTTACGGGAACCTCACCCATTTGTTAGGTCCACTCCTTCGCCTGCATGTGATTCTCTCTGTTTTTCGAATTCCAATTTGACCCTGTTCAGCTCTGCAATTATGGTTCGGCCTTGGCAATGAATGCTCAGCCGATGAGGCACCACCCGTGGCGAGTCATCGCGCCCTTCTATCACTGAGGAAACCTCCCACCATTTCCATTGCCACTGTCACTGCCCTCATGCTGAAGGAGCAAGTTTCCTTAGGCCAAGCCAACTTCTGCAGGCCAGCTCTCCTGGGTCCTCTTCCTCGCGCTCCTTTGGCTCAACAATTTTCACTTTCAACACCTCTCTGAACCGCCCCCGAATCAATGCCCATGTTTCAGTGCTCTTCATTGAGGAGGCCCAAGAAGAGGGCAAATCCAGTGCTCAAAGGGAGATTACACCACCAGTTGAAACTAGGAGAGCTATGGAGACGCCCTCTGCAGATCCTGTGAAGGTTACGAAAGGACCATCCAGCCAGAAGGAGGACGTCGGGAAGGAGCCTGTCACGACTGCAGTAGAGGAATTCCAAGCAGAGGACATGGAGGAATACGGCTGGTGCAGGATCGTGGAGGAGGTTCTGGAAGACTAACCGTGTCTTCTCCCCAGGTTACGTGGCCCGCAATGAAGGGATTTTGTCTTTTCAGTTTCTAGCTATGTGTCAATGTGTCAATGTGTCAAAGGGTCAATGTGTCAATGATGTAGGGCATTTTTCGGTGCTCAAGGTTTGTTTCTTATATTTTTTGGTGCTCTGTGTCACAATGTTTTTTGGAATCCCCTGCGAGGGAATGATTTTTTGGTTCCTCTAGCCCCTGCGTGGGTTAGATTAATGGTCTAGTTCATCTTAAACTGAGAACAATGCTGCTCCACGCTGCCATTTCCACCAGGCAGTTGGTTCTTTCTGACAGTGTGATTGTAATTGTACTCTGTTTCTGTATATAATAGATTAGTTTTACCGAGAAAAAAAAAGGTGAAATCCAAGAGGAAATTGTACAACTATCAACACTTGGTTATCTTTCTATTCCCTCTCTTTATGTGAATCTTGTATTTCCTTAGTCGATGATACCTTGATGGAAAATATGTTCCTTTCAGAGAGAGTCATGGTGAAATCATGATTCTTGCACTCTTAACTAGTACCGCCTACTCTAGTCGATTTTCTATTTTCGGTTAACCCTTGTCAACTTAGTCATGTAGGGTAGGAGAAGGGGAAAACCTTAACAAGTGTGTCAAAGGTATATATAAATATCCTTCTCTGAAGGGAAAACCTCTTCTTCTCTCAATAAGTCAGGATTCCTCTTAGCCCCAAGGGTTAGCTCAACCAGTCAAATCCCCATTGTTAAGTACCTCGCCGATCAGGTGGTCACAGGGTCAATTCTCCTCGATGTCCTTGAGGTTAGGCCTAGCTATTGGCCATGGGGCTTGATTCCATTCGGGGTTTGATCAACCCATATATTTCCGTTGACGTAATGGCCACCGAGTGTCCGTGAACCACCCCCAAAAAAAAAGGTCAGGATTCCTCTTCTGACTCATGAAATAAATAAGTGCCTATGCATAGTTCTTTGAAAAATGAACAAAAATAAAAAATAAAATAAAGGGTGAAATAAGAGAAAGGATTCCCGCACAGAGAGGTGAAGCAAGTAACTTTGTCGGTGTACTATCTAGGCTCACTGGTGTTGTACCTCTGAGATAGTAGTAGGTCAAGCTACGAATGCCAGAGCATCTAAAATAATTGTTTTGGGGTTTTTGGTTTTATTTTTTTGGAAGACCAATGAAAGAAGACAAATTTAGAATTGAAATAACTAATCCTTTGGATAATATTAATATTTCAACAAAGGGCTTCTATAAAGCTTTACACAGTGATATAGATCAAAATAGTGGTGAGATGAAGACATAAAATAATATGATTATCACAGTTTCCAGACTGTAAAACAGAACAATCATAAGGAGGAAAACCTTCTAAACTACGTTCCAAAGGTTCAAGGTAGTATACTTAATCTTACACAAGATGCTGATGATTTATTGATTAGAGGGGATTATCTAAACAGGCAGTTCCTTAATCCATTCTCTTAATAGATGACCACTTCTGGAGCTTATAGGAATCAATTGAAACACTAATTGTTCCTACCTAGATATCTCTATAAGTCATAAACATATGAAGAAAAACATGATGATTGAAAACTGAAAAAACTTACAGGATAACACAAACTGTGTGAAACCAAATTCAGAATCCTTTGCTTTGTATTAAGGTTCCAAAAAGACTCATTACATCAAGTGTCTTCAAAAGCTTCGCTTCAAAGGTGGCTTCCAGGTTCTAAGTAGAATTAACAGTCAAGATTTTACAAGTAATGAACTATGAATCTTGAACTCCGAACCCATAATAATTCTAGAAGGGAGTTATTTATACAATAATAAAACTAAGAAATATCCTAAAACTGATTAAAATTTATTCTAGGAAAGGAAAGATCTTCATGCAAGAAGATAGGTGTAGTTGTTGAACTGCTTCTTGTTGTCCCCTTTATTCAGGTTGTGCTAGCTTTGTTGTATGATATTTTTCACTTTAAGCTGCTTTGATCGTTTGTATCCTTCACGTTAGCCGATTCCTTCATTTAATATTTTATATGTTATTCTTTAAACTCTGTTTAATATGCTTTCACCCTACTGAGTAACCTTTATTGTGATCCCTTTATCGTTACTGTGGATTTCAGATTTTTACTGTGTTTTTCAACAGTAAATCACTTTGGATTTTATGTTACAGGGTGAATTTATTTGATATGGTCTTCATATTTGTCTTAAAACTGTATGCGGGATTTTTGTTTATAAGCCTGGAACAAAAACCTTTACCTACAAAACACATAAACTGTTAAGAAAAACTCAGGTGGTAGAGAAACACATCAATGGATTTTTGAGTTTGAAAGGATATGGAAGGAGTCTAGAGCATATCGGAAGGCAAAATGATGGTTTTATTGGTCGCAAAGGCTTATGGAGGCTTTACTGTAAAAACAGGAGAAAATAGAGCAAAATGGTCATTTTGGTGTTTAAACAGGAAAAACAGTTTTCTTTTGAAATATGGCGGGATAGTGAACAATAACTATTTTGTCGTTTTGTGGAAGGTGGTTTTCATCACACTGCTTATAAGGCGTGGACGGTTTTGGGAAGGGGTCACCCGAAATTATTTGAGCTTGACATGTAGCAAAGGAGGACGGTGGAAAATCGCTTTTTGGGTGGGTAATGTTCGTACAGAGAGCATACTCGAAATCACCGAGGGCCGTTGGATGTGGATGGATTAGATCGGACAGTAGCAAAGCGAAGGAGTAGTACAAAGGGTACGAATGATTAAATATGGCGGTAATGGCTATATTATGGGTTTAAAATGTGATTAGCGGTGAAATGGAGGTTTAAGGTTAATTCTTTGTTTAAATCATAAAAACGATTTAACAAAGAATACCTTCGCAAAACACATATGGCGGATTTGAAATTTTATGAACTCGGGTGGATAATGATATCGGGTCCGATTTTCTGCCACAATTCGGTCTGCAATCCGAGGTCACAGATGGTTGTCACACATAGGTGTATGCCATGAGCCTGAGGTCTTTCCATAGTCAATAGTCCAGCCTTTTTTTTTTCTCTTTTTACAAGACAATAATTCCACAATTCATTATCCTCTAGTCTGAGGCTAAGGAAATATTAACACACAATTTCCTGTTGTCTGAGCTTGAGGAAGGATAGTCACAAAAGTATGCCTAATCACCGAAAACAGAAATAGCCCAAAATGCCCAAACTTTGATCTCGTATATTCCTCAACCTCTTTTCTGTATCTTTGCCTTATCTCTGAATTGAGCACTGAATTCTGATGGTTAAAATGAGGAGTACAGATTTATATTTACACTTGTTTTGACTTTTGACGAAGAGACATGTCTCTTGGTAGTGAGGTTGACACATACAGGTAGGCTTAGGTCAGTTAACAGAGAAAATGCATTATTCTGACTTGTAAATTCATTTTCTATCAATTTATAAGGCATTAGAGGGCGAGTGACAAATCGTTGGAAAGAGAAAAATATCCTCTATAAGCTGATGTCAATTTCATTGTTTAATGAGGTCATTTTCCTATCAATAAAATTAAATTTGTGAGGTTGTCATTCTAATTTTGTTCATCGCAGCTCTTAATATTTTATGTCTAGGGCTTCTTCTTCATAGACATTAGGCCTCTATCATCATGAGCCAAGGTATAAAGGATTAGGGCCTCTTCATCAAGAGAAAGGACACCATTTACCTAGGGTTTCATTAGGGCAAGGGATTCTTCATTAAGCTTAGGGCTTTATTCATGTATGTGAAGGTCTTCTTTATATGCTTAGGGTTCTGTACACATAGGCTTCCATTCATGTATATTAAGGGTATAATAAGCATCTTCAACAAGGATAGTACATCATATTGTCATTATTATGCATGCATGTGCCTAGGAGGGTTTCATGGTAAGGACTTATTCATCCATCATTAGATCATGCATCATCTTCATGCTTAGGGTTTTCTCCCGGGGTTTGCATGAGGTTAGGGCATGTATCACAAGAATATTTTCCATAAAAAACAATTACATATTGACATCAATGAAATATTTGACCAACAATCTCCCCCTTTGACATCAATGGAAGATGAGGTGCCAAAGTACTTCCCCTATCAAGCTGCTTCTCGACATGCTACTCCATCATTTTCTTCATCAATGATAGTTATCCATGATAGATATGTTGCTCCCCCCGTCATGGTGCTCCTTCTTATATGTTGCTCTTCTTTAGTGGACTTGCTTCTCCTAATCCTTTGCATAGAAATGGATTAGGTAGATGATCAACCAAGTCCCCTTGCCTTCCTAAACTCCTCTAGCTCTTCTTTTTGCTTAAGATAAGAAAGATTGTTGTCTTGTGATCAAGTGGAAGCCGTCTTCACAATATCATGATTTTTTTCAATTGAGTTACTCTCAAGATATGATCTATCAAGATTTTCCATGTGTGACTCATCAAAGGTTTCATAGGGTCCTTCATAGGTAGTTTCTGCAAGAATAGTCAAGATTCACAAGCTCCACCTAACAATATGTAAGGTCTCCTTTTTGCAGAATTTCATCATCAAAACATGGAAAATATACACCAAATATGTACTTATCATATCAACAACATGGGTTGATGCCTTGAGTGTTCAATACATTTTTTGATCCAATTTTCTTCCTTCTCCATAGTTGTGTAACTTTCCTTTCGTGATTGGTAGTCATGGCTTTATCTTGTTTAGGTACCCAATTCAAGTTACAATTACGAGCCATATGACTAATATTATGACATTTACAACATTCAGTTTTGTACATAAATGAGGAAGCATAATTCCTCCTGCAAAGTTGCTTTTGGGAAATTGATGGGGACCAATATATTTGTCCTTGTGGTATGCCCTACAATCCTTTTCCATATGCCCAAAGTTTGCACAAGAATAACAATAACCAAAAAATATACTTTGGTACTTGGAGGATGACAATTGCCTTGAGGTACTTCTAATGTCATTTTGTCTTGGGATACTTTGATCAAATTTATTGCCTCTTGCATTCTTGACAACATCTGCATATATTCTTGGAGTAGGGTTTCTTCCAACATCATCTTGACTCTTCTCCTTGATTTTACTAGAACTGGGGGCATCAATATTTCTTCCAAGCTTATCCACATCCTTGTTGCTTAAAACATTAGGGTTTGCATCATTTATATTTGATATGGGTTCACCTACATAATCAAGACCTAATTTAGCAAGAAGGAATATTTGATGACTTAAAATTTCATATAGGGTTTGAGAGCTCTTAAGACTCTTGTTCAGATGATCAACTTCTTTCTTTAGGAGATCAATTTCCTCTTTCATTTTCTTGCATTCTCCATCCTTCTTTGCTAGACTAGTCTCCATTTCTTCCTTCATCCTTGTTGTTTCACATGTTTCAATCTTGAGAGAGATGATATCTGATTTTAATTTGGAGATATATTCATCCTTTTCTTCTAGTTGGCATGTCACGACATTTCTTTCCTTTTATGCTTCATCAACTTGTCCTTCTAGAAGGACCAGAGCTTCCATCACCCTTTGTGCTTTTTTCTTTGCTTCTTCTAGTTGAGACTTAAGGGAGGATACCTCTTCCTTGTATATACCAATTTTTGCTTCAATTTTGTTCAAGTCCTTGTGTCTTTGTTCAAGATGGCTTGAAAAAGTGTCTTCCCTTTTATTTGCTTTATCCAATTGATTTGTCATGGATACGACTTCTTCATGATGCATTTTTTGTTTTGATGAAATTCCTCCTTAAACTTGGTGAGCTCCTCATCCTTTTCTTGTACTTGAAGCTTGAAAATATCAACTTCTTTCCTAGTCTTGTCTAAGTCATAGTCACCATGTTGTGCTTACTTCTTGAGCTCCTCATTTTCCTTTTTCAAACTGCTAATCTCTTCTAGGGAAGCTACAAGTTTTGCCTTGAGATATTCTTTGGGATCATCTTCAATTTCTTCATCTTCTAAGTCCTCCTTGGCCTTGATGTCTTCATTCTTGTTTTTAACTTCCTTTATGGGTTCTATATTTCCATCATCTTCATGAATAGAAGTTATGGACAATGCTCCTTTTGAGTGAAGATATTGAAGTTTGTCCCACATACCTTTTGCTGATGAACATTTCTCCACTTTGGCCTTTATAGGATTCAATATCCCACTCAAGATTGATTTCATCGCTCTTGCATTATACTCCTTGGATTCTCCTTCCATCGTGCTTTCAATAATCATTGATTTCCAAACTTCAAAATCTTGAGCCATTAAGAAATTCTTCATTCTTTCCTTCCATATATCAAATTTTCCATTGAACAATGGAGCTTTCCAAATTTGATTATCTTCTACTTTGATGGTTGAGGAAGAGACATATTTAGAAGGATTGTAGGCTTTCTTCCTTGGCTTTTCCATTTGTGTTCTAAGGATCTACCTTCAAGCTATTAAGCTTTGAGTGAAGGTACTGACTCTGATACCAATTGTTGGAAATACTAAGAGGAGGATGAATAAGTTTTTCTTTTAAATTTTTATTTTTACTAGTTAAGATCATTTATATTTAGAACACAAAATAAACAATATAGAATAAAGGATTTTATTAATCAGATATAATGAGGACTTAAATCCTCTTCTTTACAATGAATCAAGTACAATAATAGTTTATGGCTCCAACCCTAAATGAAGACACCAATCTTCAATATTCCAAGCTCCAAACTATACTTTGCCAAGCACCAACTTGGACTTCACAAGTCTCCAACCTCTAGGAATCCAACCCTATCTCTGGTACAAGCACCAACCTGGGCTTCTTGAGGACTCCTATCCTCTAGGGATCCAACCCACAACTTAAATTCCTCAATATGAGATCACTAGTTCTTCATGGCTCCCAATATCATCTACAACAAGCCCTGGCAATATCTTCACCTTCAGCACTGCCCTCAAACGATCTCCAAGGCACTAGTTCATTAATGACAACTTTGTCTTCACATGAATGTGTCTCCAAAACTCTTCATGTTACCCAAACAATTTCTCCAAGGTTACTCCATGAGGGCTTCAATCATGCTCCAAAGGTCTCCAAGAATCTTCAATAAGCTGCTCCAAGAATTTTCTAAACAATGAAGGCCTCTCCAAGGTATGATCCAAATCTTCAAGAATGCTTCACAAGTCAACAAGGATTCCAAGGTTGCCTCCAAGATTAGATCCTATAGATTTTAAAAATGTCTTCAATAATGCCTTAAGGTGTCAATAAGCTGCCCCAAGAATTTACAAAAATATTCTTCAAGAACCTTAGTGCTGCCTTCAATGGTGCTCTAGTAGTGTTCGAACAATGATCTCAAGTCATCTCCAAAAATATGTCAATGCTTCCTATCCTTCAAGACTACTGTAAACACCTTCAACATAGATGATAAATGAATATCAAAGATTTGCTTTTACTGTTTTTTTATCATTGATGAGTGCAATGACAACTTAGATGTGGCTGTCATATGATCCCACAAACACCCGTAAAGCAGACCTTAAAATTCTGGCACATGTTTGAGGATCCTTTTTGCCTAAATTGAGGTATGTTCACTAACTATAATGCAAGAGATCAAACTATTATTATCGCTTGTCCAAATTACAAGGCTATGATTGTAGGTTCATAGGGCCGAAGTCATAGATGGTTGTCACACACAGGTGTATGTCATGAGCCTGAGGTCTTTCCATAGTCAATAGTCCCAGCCTTTTTCCTCTAGTCTGAGGCTAAGGAAATATTAACACAAAATTTCTTATTGTCTGAGCTTGAGGAAGGATAATCACAGAAGTATGCCCAATCACCGAAAACAGAAATAGCCCAAAATGCCCAAATTGTGATCTCTTATATTCCTTGGCCTCTTTTCCGTCTCTATGCCTTAACTCTGAATTGGTCACTGAATTCTCATAGTTAAAATGAGGAGTACAAACTTATATTTATACTGGTTTTCACTTTTGACGATGAGACGTCTCTTGGTAGTGAGGCTAACACATACAGGGAGGCTTAGGTTGGATAACAGAGGAAATACATTATTACGACTTGTAAATTCGTTTTCTCTCAATTTATAAGGAGTTAGAGGGTGAGTGATAGCTCGTTGGAAAGAGAAAAATATCCTCTACACGCTGATGTCGATTTCATTATTCAGTGAGGTCATTTTCCTATCAATAAAATTAAATTTGTGAGGCTATCATTCTAATTTTATTCATGGCAGCTCTTAATATTTTATGTCTAGGGCTTCTTCTTCATAGACATCAGGCCTCCATCATCATGAGTCATGGTATAAAGGATTAGGGCTTCTTCATCAAGAGAAAGGACATCATTTAGCTAGGGTTTCATTAAGGAAAGGGATTCTTCATTAGGATGAGGGATTTATTCATGTATGTGAAGGTATTCTTTAGAGGCTTAGGGTTCATACACATAGGCTTCCATTCATGTATATTAAGGGCATCATAAGCATATTCAACAAGTCTAGAACATCATATTGTCATTATTATGCATGCATGTGCCTAGGGGGGTTTCATGGTAAGGACTTCTTCATCCATCATTAGATCATGCATCATCTTCATGCTTAGGGTTTTCTCCTAGGGTTTGCATGAATGTATCACAATAATATTTTCCATCACAAACAATGCCAAATTGACATCAATGACAACTTTGACCAACAATGGGAAAAAAGTGGCTAATGAAATTAGCAGGAGTTTGGAAGTAGACTGCTTAGCTGCTATAAGCTCTTGTGAATCTAGCATAAGAGAAAATATTAAGCATTGGTACAAGATGAAAATTTCCAGTACATGCAAGGTTGCTTAAAAAGGGAACCAAAGGGGCCTTTAAGTAAAGACTACATACTCACTAAGGATGAGATTTTAAAATTCAAATATTGATGGTATATACCATGCATAGATAACTTGAAAAGACTCATTCTGGATGAGTTTCGTAAAAGGCCATACTCAAGTCATCCTAGGTATTAGAAAATAATTACAATGATGAAAAATATGTATATTTGGCTATGTATGAAAAAGGAAGTCATTGAATATATTGCTAGGTGTATGGAATGTAAGGTGGAACGTAGACATCCAGTTGGGCTCTTGCAACCGATTCCAATCCAATAGTGCAAGTGGGAAGTCATATCCATGGACTTCATCACAAGATTACCATAGACATGTAGACAACACAATGCCATCATGGTATTGGTGGAAAAAATGAGCAAGGCAACTCACTTCATATTTGTTAAGTCTACCCACAAAGCCATCGATATTACACAAATATTTACGAAGGAAATATTCAGGCTTCATGGGACACGTAAGAAAATAATCTTAGACTGGGATGCTAAGTTCACCTCCAACTTTTGGAAAGAACTGTTTGTAGGATTTGGGACTCAATTAGCATTTAGTAGAACATACCATCCGCGGACAGAAGGGTAAACCGAGAGAGTAAACAGGGTGCTTGAGGACATACTGAGAATGTACGTAATGCATCGACCGAAGAAGTAGTAGGAATACCTTCCCTTGGTTGAATTTCCATATAATAATGACTACCATGAATTGCTAAAGGTGAGCCCCTTCAAGGCCTCAAATGCTAGGAGTTGTAATACACATATCAGTTGGGATGACCCAATAAACAAGATAACTCTTGGGCCATATATGTTAAAATAAATGGAATGAGAAGTCATTAGCATTAGAAAAAAGCCAAAGGCATCACAATATAACCACAAAGAACACACAGGGAGTTCTAAATAGGGGATCATGATCATGCTGAGGCCACCTGCAAGCATGCAAATCAAATATAAACATTGTACGATTTTTTGTTTAGTGCATAAAGAATGTAAAAGAGTTGTTATTATAAATCTCAAATTTTGTTTAATTGTCTTTTCATTTTGTAAAAACACCAAGGACAATGTCCCTTTTAAGGGGGTGGGGTTTGTAACACCCCTACGTCTATGTGAATTTTCTAAACATTTTTGGCATGACTGAGTGACTCAATGCAATAGCTGATTAATAACAAAATTATCTTTTATCTCGATTTTGACAACAAAAGAATGCATACTTAAGTAATATGAATTGACTTTTAACACTTGAACAAATAACTAACTTAATTTAATCATAATCATAAAAATGTAATTACTCATAAAAATATATAAACCACCAATCAATACTATTAAATAATTATATCTATTAAAAAAATCACAACTAACATTGATTTAACATTTAACATTAATATTGATTAACTAAATATATTTAGCTATATAACAAATAATTATTATAAATATGGTTTATCACTATTAGTATTATAATTATATAATAGTGCATATAAATATAACCAAAGTATTAATTATAAAACCAATCAATGCTGCTAGAAGGAACAATTGCAAAAAGGGGAAGAATATGACTATAATTGTGTTAATATGTGATATCGAGTGAGTATGTAGTAAAATTAGCTAGACACCACTTGTACGTCAATACATGATAAATATTTCCATTGTGTTTATATATAAGGAAACATTGGTGTGATATTAAGGCAATCGTTGGCCAAACTTATATGAATTGGATTCTTTATGGATTCAACTTCAAATCTCCATTTATAGATAATGGCCACACATGTATGATATTTGACGATTTAAATTCATTCGATATAATTGATCTACCTTGTGTATATTGTAAATGGATATACACACATTATGTAATATATGGTGGACATACCATATGTGTTTGAGTGAGTAATACATGGTTTTCATAATTTGATATATTTATTCGTGTGTGGGTGTTGGATCTCTTTCATATATATACACATACATGGATGTATAAGTACATCATGTGATTTTAATGTTTATAGCAATATGTATGCAGAGTACATGGAGGTGTTTTAATTGATAAGATATGGTGTTTACATGGTATATATAATTTAGTTATTAAATTTTAGGTATAATGTTATATAATTATGTAGTTCTAGACATATGATGTGCCTCGTTCTATATGATTGTTGAACCAAAAAGTGGTTAATATTAGAGAAAAGTCATATTTTCATTTCTATGCATAAACCTGGCAGGTTCTAATACAGATAAGTAATATACATAATATGCTAAACTTTTGGAATTGATTAACATGCCTAAACGTGATACCAAAAAAACAAATATGTTATCATATGCATTAATTATGACATTGATGAACACACTGATAGTAGATTCTGCAAAGTTCATTAGAAAATAATGGCCTTTAGTGACTGCCATGATCCATGAAAATTCACGTAACAAGAGATCATGTTACATGCATATATGCACCAATATAGATTCATTTTAACATGTGATCTTTTAAATACTAAAAAATGTACATCTCAATTTCACTTTGATATCTCTTGGTGTTCAGTACATTTGAAATTAAGATGGATCTAAACTGTTACTTAAAAGATATGAGCGGATTCAAATTTTTAAGCTTTTTAAGGACAAAGTTCTAATATGGCATGTACTTACAAACATGATCACAACCCATATTTTTAGCCCCCAAAAAATATCTTCATTCTATTCAAGAACAAGACCTTTTGATCTCAATGTTAATGGTCATAGTCAATAGATGTGGAGGAAAAATCAAGTTAATTACAAAAAAACTTAGGAAGAACATCAACATTAATGATATGACCCTCCATATTCTTCATGAGTTTAGGAAAATAAAAAATAAATATAAAAACAAAAAGAATATAGTTTCACATGAAGAATAAATTTCCTAAAACATTAGATGTGTCTTTTAAGGGAGTGATGGTGACTCTCCAAAACTTCATCACTGAACCTTGTTGTTATATACTATTGGTATTATAAAATCATCATGTCATTTATCCTCCACATGTTTCCAGACTTGGAAATTGTCAAATGTTATCATAATCCTCCTCATGCTTCTCATTACTATATATTTGGCACACCCACATTTGAATCCTTATTACCTTATTATGTTTCTCTAACTAAGTTTTAGTGATAAAAATAACTTCGTGTTCAATGACATGTTGCCAATGTAGCAGTTCAATGCCCATATGTAAGTCTTATTTTCTCTCTCCTCTTACTGCTTGGTTCAATTTCAAATGAATTCAAACTCTTTGATAACAACCTCATTGTTTCCATTTCATAATAACCCTTTCTCTATAATGACGATTTCTCCCGAGATAAAGAGAGATAATGAAACATAAGGGTCTTCAATAACATCATGATCCCTTTGAATAATTCATGATCAATGTGCTCAACATTAAGGACCTTATATGGGTAACCATGATTCTTCACATACCTATAGTTGCCACCCTCTTTGGATTTAATATTATTTCATTTTTTTTAGAATTTCTTCCACCAACATGTTTCAATCCCTTAGCAATATGTTGCTCTTCTATTGTCAGCGTAAAGTCTTGAGAAGGATATACTAACCTTTCATATATTACTTCCTTTGATTTCCATATATTTCTCGTTCCTTAATGCTTCTTTCTCATATAACCTCCTATTTTGCAACTAAGATACGTCGTGTGATGTTGAAACATTAACCACATGATGAGGGTCATTTTCCATAACTACACGATTCCTTTTTCCCATATCATGATCAATAATCTCAACAATAAGGACTACAATTAGGTAATCTAATATACCCAACAACAATCTTTGCTTCTCTAATCACACCAACTCATTTCTAATAACACCATTATTGTTGCTACTATCAATACTAATATCCAATTTTAGATTGTGTCCTTCTTCTTACTCTTCATACCCATGACTCCCTATCTGTTGCAATCTTGACTCCTTGAAAAGTGTGCTTTCATAAGTTCCATACTTATGCTTAGTGCATGAAATCTCATTTTGTAGATAAATCTAAAAACCAACCTCCATTTTCATATATATATATATATATATATTTTAGAATTGCGTGTTAATATCTTTCCAATCTAATCATTATTGAAATCCTACTTAATAAAAAAATAAAGAAAAGAGATGAATGATTTTGAATATCGTTTAGGGATATCAAAGAGTTCTCGAGCAATAATCTAGGGAAGGGATATAGAGGATTATGCTTCACTTTGTATTATGCTCATTGAATAGGAAATTGCAAAATGGGAAAAGATGAAAAGTTTAGTGATTTAGGAAAAAAAATGAAAGTTCAAAAATTAAAGGAATGTTTATCTACAATGACATCATGTTACCCACTATTATCCAAATAAATCCTTTAATTAACTTTGAATTCCTTAATTTTTAACTTATCCAAATAATATCATAAAATCTAATTTAGAAAATACGCATCGTTTCCATAATCCAATGATTAACTTTCCATTTCTTGTTTTCAACCTATCCAAATAATATCGAGCATTAAAAAAAATCCTCATATGAAATCTAATTTGGAAAACATGCATCGTTGTACAAATAATGTAGATGATGTAAATGAAGTATGAGATCACTCATAATATAATTGGGAAAACATGCATCGTTGCACAAATAATGTAGATTACGCGGATGAAGTTGTATTATATCATTTATATTAAGAATGAGAGCTCATGTTTATGAGAAATGTTTTTGGCGATAATTACATTAAAATTTATTTGTTGACGTGTTTTGAATGAATAAGTGTGATTCATCTTGTCTTGATGATGAACCGCACTTGCTGGTTCAAAACACGTCAACAAATAAACTTTGATATGATTATCGCCGAAAACAGTTCTCATAAACTTGTTATGGATCACATAAACTTCAATTCAAGAATTCATGTCATCATTTAATATATTAGAATGTATGGACATACTTAGTTTATACTTCTTTAAGAGACAAATGTGAGAGTTATGAAACATAATTGTACGTAAAACATAGAACTGAGGAGGAAATGACTAAATATTACATCATAGTGTTTATTATTATTATGTTTGATAGGGATTTATTTTTTTATAAATATTTAAGAGAATATTTATAGTAGTAGACACAAATTGAATATTGAGATTTATTTGTAAAATAGTTATGTTTTTTTTTTTTTATTCTTTTAATTAAATTTATTAACAAAAAAATGTCATATGAAATGAGATAATTTTTTGGGCATGTGGTATTGATAAACCATGGAATTAACCCATGATACTATAAAAAAAAACTTGTTTGCAAAT
>APFE031178579.1:0-31717 GCA_000404065.3 Pinus taeda | reverse complement strand
AGAAAAAGAAAAATATTTGATAAGGGTTTGCTAGCTCAAATGCACCCTAATAAAGTGAAGTAAAAATGGTAGGATGAATAGAGGGGTAAGTAGAAGAAAGGTTGCAGAAGTATGATGATTGATTAGACAAAAGCACATTTATCATCTTTCAACATGTATTTCAAATGTGATTGGGAAATTAAGCATGCATAAGGTTAAGTCAATTAATTAACTTCCCCCATTCATTTCACCTCTTTACTTTACTAATTTTCCATAAATAAAGTTCAAAGTACTTAAACCTTTAAGTCAAAGAGGCTAAGAGCATTTCTCTGACTTCTGGAGGGACCAGACCCTCGGCTTAATGACTTAAGGGAACAAAGTATAGATTCTCCCCCCCCCTCCCCAAATCATTTCCGCTTCATTCCCCTATCATTTCCTTAATTAAAAACCCTTTTCCTAAGGTTAAAACACTATTTGCCTAGGGAAAGTAATCACCCCCATGAAAAACCCCTTTTTCCCAAAAAACCCACAAAAACACATTACCCTAAGTATTAAATGTTAATATGTGAAAAACATCAAGTTCACAAAAAGAGCATTTACTCATTGATTTTTCCCTTTTTCGCTCATCTTTTCATATTAATTACTAATTTTATTATTTTAAATCCCAATGAAAAACCCATTTCCCTGTATATATATAGCTCCTACATATCAATTAACCCTACCCCTTAGTTTAAATATAAACTATAATATATAGTCACCCCCACCAAAAACCTACTAACTAATCGATCTGCGACTATGTTAGGCGAAAACCCGATTAAATCCTCCGTGAATTACCCCAACGACTTAATCTCGCATTAATCCATCGTTAACCCCAATATCGCCACACTTAAGTGCCCGCCGGGCCCCCCATTAGACTCCGTACAGCTTCCCCACCTGATCACAATGCGATCGTCTCCCTCCACATTCGACGGCCCTTATCCATATCGGACCAACCCAACATCCGAACGATACCCACTCGAAAAGGTGGTTTTCTGCCCGGCCCCCAATGCTATGTGTCATTCAATGAGTGGAATCGGGTGGCCTCTCCTCAATACCACCAAGCGCCCAAAAGCAGTGCGATAGAAACCATTTACCGCCTGCACGATACACGACAAAACAACCATTGTTCACCTTGTACCCGCTAAAACTGATTTTTGCGCATAAAGCCAAAAAAACCCCAAATCATTTGTTTTCATTGGAATTTCAACTATAAACCTCTAAAATGCATGCACACACCTGCGAACGTCGAAGCCGTCAACCCATGTCCAATTGCACTCCAAATACGCTAGAGAGCACCCAGTTAGCTTTCCAGCCTACATAGAGCCCTTTCGACCATTTGCAGTTGCCAGCTGCTCTGTTTAGAGCCATTTTACCTCAATTCCAGGTATTTAAACCAGTATTCACCGAAAAACCCTGTCAATTTCAAAACCAGTTACTGAGTATTCTTAGTTAAGATAAAAATTAATTGAAGAAACTCAAAGAACTCAAGCCTACTTTGTGTTGAACCACCATTTCCCTAAAACACTGTAAATCACCTCCCCCATACTCAATCCATAAGAACTAAGAATGGCTACTCCAATTGCCATGGATGTAAGACTTGTCACCACTCCCCATCTAGACCTGGACCACCTTCCCTTAGCCGACAAATATTTTTAGATAAAGGACACCTCTGTCCAAGAATCCCTGCTCAAAGCATACTGCAGAAGTAGGAACAAATACATGAACAATCCTGATGAAATTGGTCTTTGGGAATCCGATTTGCCCAAATACCAGTTCCCAGAAGTCCACATTTTCCCAGAAATTGTCCACTACTGTCATGCCAACTATATTCCAAGTCAAAGAGCAGTCATGTCCCCTAACCAGACTATACTTTTCACCATCACTGCTGAGTCTATAGATGAAATGCTACAACTCCAACCAAGGCAAAACTTGACTCCTCTTTCAATTGGAAGCTTATTAGACCAGTTCCCCAAGCCTACCACTGTAAAATTAGCTGACATGTTCCAAACCTTCATCAGAGAAGAAAGACATATACCAAAGGATCCCCCTCCATATGTCGCTTCCATATTTTCCCCATTGGGTCAGAACATTGTACTATGATATCTAGTGTCCTAGGTTATACCACCAGTGAATACATTAATGAGATTGTCCTGTCTTTCATGTCCATCTATACTCCAGGGCAGCCTCCTGCTGTTATCTATAACTATGCCCAGTTTATAGCTGATAGGATGCATGACCAGTTCCTCGGATTGAGAAATGAGAGGTTCTTCAAATACTCCTCTGTTTTGTATCACCTTTTTCTATATTACCAGTCAGACAAGTTTCCATTCACCCTGTAGAAGCTTGACACAAAAGGTCAGCCCAGATCAATTATGTTTTGGACCCCATTGATCCACAAATATCAGTCCCCATATTCATATGCTAACTTCATTGACCTAATTTTGCATCCAATTATGACAATGTTGATAGGAAGCCCTCCTCCAAGAATCACTTCAGACATAAAAAGGGTCATGCGATTGTCAAAATAGTCCAAGGTAGGTGATTGGTACTTATACCAAAACCATACCGAGATCAGAATCTATGGTTGCACGTTGGCTCCATACAAGCTAAAAAAATACCTTCCAATGAGGTTATTTGCTTTAGAGTACTACATGCAGAGTATTAGTGCAGATGAAACAAACTTTGTCAATGCCAAAAAGAAGGCCAAATTCAAAATAAAATACCAACTAGGCCCCTTCATATGTAACTCTAAGGAAGTAGGCTATGAAGCAGATTTGATATTGCAGAGCATGAAATTCCAAAGAAGTTTTGTTTGGAGATATGACCCTTTGGAATTCATTACCAAGAAGAGACAAAAGGTAAAACTAGGCCCTTTCATCCACCATCCCATACCTCAAATTGAAGCCTATGCCAACCAATCAGAATGGGTGGAAGGAATCCTAATTGATCAGGACATCACCAGAATAAACATAGAGAATGCACTCATTGATCTGGAAAAACAACTTAATGAGGGTTCTTTCCTATAGGTGCTTGAGGAATCAGAGGTGCCAGGGAAATCAAAGGTGCCAGACCAATCAAACATACCTGAGAAATCAGACATACCAGAGACAACCATGAGCACCCCTCCAGTTGTATAGACTCCTCTAAATGAGGAGAAAAGCCTAAAGAGAAATAGGGAAGGGGCCACCACTTAAGCAAGAGAAACTCCACAAGCTTATGCAGAAACAAGCCAAGCCAAAAGAGAGAGAGTGAATCCTGTCTTTGAACATGAATACACAGAGGACACAACATAGGTCACTAGTACAGAAGGAAATAGGAGCAGGCCTACCACTCCATCTCGAGGCATACCAGAGCCTTCCACATCACAGACTCAGATGTTGGAAAGGCAACAAATTATTGAGGTACCTTCCTTCAGAATGCCTACAGATAAGGACCAAGATATCAAAGAAAGATATAAGGAAATCAAGGTTAGGAATGAGAGGCTTAAAGCCCAAACATATGCATAGTATCTAAAGATGACCCCCACTAATTAAACAAGGCTAATGTCAGCCTTTAATATCAAAGAGGGGAAAATGCAGATGAATTTCATCAAACCAACCACTCAGTAGCCAAGAACAACATTAGATTTCAAAAAGGTGGATTTTGAAGTACTGGCAAGGGATATTCATCCCATTGACCAGATTGAACTACACAAGCAAACAGGGAGATGATATACTCCACATTAACGGGGAAGGCCATTGCTGCCCACCAATTACAGAACTCCCTAAACAATATATCAACACAATTTCAGTTGGAGAAGGCCTCCTCATAGGCCAAGGATGCAAGGATCAAGTCCCTAGAGGACTTAGTGATTGAATTGGGACACGATCCCAAGGATATAAAAGCTACAAAACAACTGATTAAGAAGAAAAATGATGATATTGTTGCACTTAAGAGGCAATTGAAAATACCCCAGATGCATCATCGTCAAACTCTAGAAGTCTTATAGAATCAAACCAGACATGAGGAATTGATGGGCTTGGTCCTGAAGCTAAATGATCAACTTAAGGAGACAGAGAAGGAGTTGGACACTTTAATTCATTCGAAGCAAAGTGGCATGCCCACAACTTTTAGAACTATCATCCCCACAGTATCTACAACAGTTCCTTCCACACTGGCAGCATCACTGGCACCCACTGCTCCACCTGCCACAACATTGCCAGTAATAGCAGAATCTACAACAACAAAAGGTACACCAATAGATAAAGTAACAAAACTAGTTAAAGCCATGTAAGAGATGTCTATCCAAGCTACAGAGCTGAAGAGACTAAAGGAAAAGGTGGAAAGTCTGGAAACTGATTACAAACTTGCCCAACTCCAACAGAAAGAAGAAACAAAAAAGGCCCAGAGAATGGGTGAGAGAATCAAAATCCTGGAGAAGGATTTAACACTACAGGAACCACTAGGACAAACTAAAGAAATGCTCTGGGCCAATATCATTGACTCTGTTAATGATATATGGCCATCAATTCAAGTTATATTTGAGCAGACAGAATTAGTGAAGATAGCCACTGAAGCTATCTAGAAAGTGAAGGAAGAATTGGGAGATAAACCAGAGGATGCAAATAGACTCATCCACTTCCTCAACAACAAAAATAAATATGAGCTTCATGAGCTAAACATCGAAGATAGGATTGAGACCATTTTGGAGATAAGGAAGTTCCTTTCCAAGAGGAACTTTATGCTTAATTTAGAAGAAAAATGCCACAATATGCAAGTAGCCATTGATAGGTTCATGGCTAAATTCCAGATTTTGAGAGGAAAAGGTCTGCCCAATCCTATGGTTATCAACGACCAACTCATGACACAATTGGACTATAGTGATAGACTCAGGAAGTTGGCCAAGGAACAAGCCAGTTCTTCAGCCATTAAAGCCCTGCCAACAGGCAAAGTGTTATTGACACATTGGAGAACTTGTTTTTTCTAGAGCACGAGGTGAAACATTTGTTCCTCACCAAGCCCAATTTTGCCAAGTATACTGAAGCTGATGAGATCTATAGAAGGATGATGAAGATAAAATTACTAGAAGAAAAATGGTGGGAGAATGTACCTGATTTGTTGTAATAATTTTATATCAGAAAGTTACTGCACAGTAAATGAAGGCAACCAGTTAAAACAGGTAAAAGCAGAGCAGCAGGGTCAAAGAGTATTAGTTGAAAGATGAAAGTAAAAAAGATTCCAGCATAGAAATGCTACAAATATCAGCCAGCTTAAAGGGCTCCAAAATCAACTGAAACAACCAGCAACACCACAATAAAAGGGACAACATGAAGCAGTTCAACATCTATCTCTATCTTTATGGAAAAATATATTTTTATTCCCTAGATTAAGTATCAAGTTGTTTTGAGATATTTTGTAAATATTTTTGTATAAATACTTCACATTTCGAAGTATGTAGGGTGGATTCCAAGACATTTCTATAGAGTTTTTCTCTCAAATCAAAATTCTATTGTATAAATGACTGGATTGGCTTGCTGGATCAAGGAATAAAGATCAGATATTTTATAGGATTCTTGTGTAAAGCGAAATACAAATAAGTATTCTCCCATGTTCAATGTTGTTTTTCCTTATGTTTTTTCCATAATATTTTGTGTAAATTTCTAAAATCTAAATGTATAGCTAGGAATGATATTTTAGAAATTTCTTAAATTCACTCTGTCCTGACTCTTATGCATGACTGTATGTTTTCTTCACTATCTTAGCTAGGGAATTCTTAACTGCTCCTTAGCTTCTGTAGTTTCTCCTCTGGTCTATAGTAAAGAATTCTTAATTGCCCTTTTTTCGTGATTATCCTCTGTTCTTCATTCTGATCCCGGTCCAAGGATTCTTAAGTGCCCTTTCACCCTGGTTAGAATTACTTCATCCATTAGGCCTAAATATTTTCATTTTGCTTTGCTAGCTTGCCCTGTGAACATTCCCTTTAATGATCTGGTCCAGTTATGCTATCCATTTGTTGACTCCACAGCCCAATGGCTTGAATAGCTAGCTCTATCCATTTGCTCCAAGAATTCCACCACCCAACCTTCAATTCAAAACCAAAACCCCAACGAACATTAAGAACTAGCCTGAAATCCCATAAAAACAAAGCTAAATTATATAGAGAGCACTCTCTGGAATTAGGTTGGCAAGAGCCTAAGCCTAAAATATTGGTTCGTGGTTACCTCGGTTTATTCCTCCTTATGATAACTTCTAAGAAAAATACTGAGTGATAATAGATCACATGGTATATATTGCAACATATATGTTACTAATAGTTGTATTGTTGAGTGCATATTCTTTGACCTTGGATTCCACTCCACAATCTTAAGGTAGTGAACATTTTAGGGATAATAGGACAAAGATTGTCAATGTTCAATACTCCATATTAGTGACATATTTTCCTTCTCATAACTATATGGAATTGAGATCACTCTCAAGTCACCAAATTTTCATTATTTTCACCATTCAAAACACTCATTTTACTTCACTTTATCACCCATTTATTTCCATTCTTACCAAGTTTCTTCATGAATATGCCACACTAAGCTCAAAAATGTTGAAGTAGTTAATTGAAATTATTTTCCTTTATTTTTAATGAGTTAGAGAATATTATGTTTGATTTTGCTAATGACAATTATGCCTAGTTCTTGTAGCTCCTATGCAGTTCTGGTAACCTGCCTCCGAGGTTGGCATACATATGAAACTCCAAGGGATATTCCAAAATACAAGTTTTGTTTCTAAGGATGATGACATAGTTTCATGTTATCTAGATTGCACCCGAGTCGATTCCACACACCTCTAGCTTAGGATCAACAGTTCGAACAAATTGTGTGAGGCATAATGGAGTGACTAACTTTGGGTACTATTTTTGAGAAAACAAAGAAGAATATGAAAAATATAAGACATGGGTTTTGTTTAGAGCATCCCCAAGTAAGTGAATCATAAATGATTTCTCCAAAATAATTGCAATTTGGAAGCTACAAAGGGTTCTTTCAAGGGTATATTTCTAGTTGTGACCGTTGTCAAGATGAATACCAAACTAAGCAAATTGTTAACGAAACAAACTAAGTCAAGTTATTCTTAGATGATTCCATGCTAAATCAATCCTATGTAATCAAATATTCAACCAAGAATACATAAAGACAATAGTTTGTAAATCGGTTATAGTTTGACGGTTCATATTTAGGGAAATCGGTTCTAATTCCCCCCTTGTGCTTTTGATGAATAAATATATGGGAAGAGAGCAGGTTGAGTGAATACTCGGGGGGGGGGTAGGTTTTTTCATTATTTTAAGTATGTGAACAATCTCCTGTGGTGACCACAGAGAGTGCTCCTGCACATTATTACTCATGTAATATGTGGACTCTTTTTAATACAAGATTGTTGTTGATGGTTAAAATCTATATTTCGTGTTGAATTAGAGTGTGAGTTAAGCTTATCTAAGGTACCATTGCTAGTTGGAAATGGCCCACTAACCCAATGCATTGCCTCATCTTGCTAGTGTCCTTTCGATGCAAAGTATGATGCATTGTCACAGTTTGTAAGTAGACTCTATTTCATTACCTAAGTTATATCATTTTCATGTACAAATATCTTGTTTTGATGTCTAACACGTGGCTTTAAATATCTAATGATAATTGATACAGGTGCATAGATGGAGCACTAAATTCGATGAAGACTGGACCAAAGCTCGCAAATGTGATGGGAATGTCACATGGTGATGTTGGGAGAAATTTAGTTGTAAGAAATTGTAAATATTTACATTAGGAAGTGGTTTTGGTTTTTGAATCAATTGGAGTAATTATTTCCTAATGTAAATACAATTTTAGTTTTCCTTATTTTGTGGAGAAGGGTAAGTGATTCATCTTGTGACTCTTGGTTGTCCCATGTTAGTTTTTTGTTAAATAAAAGAGTGTTTGAGAGAAGGGTGGAGCGGTGTGTAGAAGAAGAGAAGAGAAGCTCCAGTGCGAGGAGAAGGGACAGAGGTCGAAAGAGGCTTGGGTTGCATTGTACATATGGCTAATTTAATGTATATTTGGATTTGATTAATGAACAACATGTTTACATGCCTCTATATTTTTTAACCTCTCTATCTATAAATGGTTAATGAAGTTGTTGGTCTTTGGGGAAATTCGATTTCTATCTATAAACTATTGCTAATGACATTTTATTCTTGTGGGTTAGTGTCTTTAAAAGTTTGCATTTGTAAAGTCGATTTCATTTAGAATATGAGAATGGAAGTTTCCATCATTACGTTTTGTCCATTTGCGTTTTGATTCATGTTGCAAAGTTTGTAGAGGAATGTGTGGTGCGATTGAGATCCTGTAATAGCTCAAGGTACATGGCTTGTGATAGAGACAACAAAACAACTGGGTTTTGAGTATTGAAATTGGAGTGCAATATGTCTTGTTGTGGATTCCCCTGAGGTTAGTAATAGTGTGCTCAATAGTTGAGCAACCATGCCTATATCTTATAGTTTGTGCTAGCATGTTTGAGTCATTTTATATACAAAGTGTTGTCACAGTAAAACAAAGCACCCTCTTTTGTTGAATGTTGCTAAAATCCTTTTAGAGTTGTTCTTAATTGGAAAGGTCAAGATAGCCTTCAAAAAGAGTTGAAGGAAGGTGTGTGAAGTAATTATTTGAGTCACGAAACAAGTTAAGGTTGTGGGAAGTCGATTAGAACAAGTCTAAGTCGTTTCACCTTCCGAAATTATGCAAGACAATTTTTTTAGAGTGCTACAAAATCATTTTGTAGTGCCTACAAGTTTTTTTTACAACGTTGCGGAATTATTTCGCAACACCTATAACCAGCAGTTTTCAAGGCTGCGTATTAGGTTTTGAATTCCTGTTTTGGCCTGCCCGTTGCATCATTGTCCAAATGGACGTATCAAATTGGTTGAGGTGAGGAAAAATTAGAAGGTGAGAGAAAGCCATCTAATAGAATTTGTCAAGACAAAACCATATTCTCTCTTTTGACTACACGTAAAATGTTTCATGAGTTATTGTGGAAAAGGAGCTAGATTTAAATAAAGAGTTGTAGATTGAGTTGTCCTAGGTTATTGGCATCCGGGGTAACCCAACCTATCATCATCAAGTGGTATTAGAGCTAGATTACTCTTTGGTGATGCTGTCAGAATAACAGTGATTGGATTTTAGAGTTACAATATAGCTGAAAGTGAAATGAAGTGATAGTGATTTCAAGGTTTGAAGACAATTTGACAGTGAAAATATGTTGAAGAGAAGTCAGAATAACAGTGATTGGTTTTTAGAGTTACAATGTAGCTGAAAGTGAAATGAAGTGATAGTGATTTCAAGGTTTGAAGACAATTTGACAGTGAAAATATGTTGAAGAGAAGAAGAACCTTACAAGAAGATGGGGACAAGTTACTTCTTAGGAAGTAAGTGAAATGATTGCACAAAAGTGAAGAGTTGATATGCTCTTGAGGAATAATAAGTGTATTGGTTGTAAAGGAATTGGTTCAACAAGTAGATCCAAGGAAGATTGTGGAAGATGCGATATTGTTATAGATCTTATAAAATTGAATGTGATGTTTATGCTAACTTGGTCATCAAGAGAATTGTGTTTGCAGGACTGAATTGGTAGCAACTAGCCAGTAAGCCATGTCAAGGGAGAAGAAGTAGGAAAAGTTCTTAGATGAAGAAATGGTAACAAAACCCGACAACAAAATAAATTTGTTGAAAAATAAGAAGAGTGAGCAATTGAAGATGAAACAACCAACAACTTTAAAAGCAGAGAAGCAAGATTGCTCAAGAAGAGGTTTTACTACAAAGAACCTAGAGAAGAGAAGATATCAATAGGATGACTTGGTATGGGTGAAAAGTAGCAGACTTGTTACAGAGAAAATACGGACTTATTGTAGCTCACTAGTAGACAAGGAGAGCTCACAAGAGGAAAATATGAAGATGACTATTATTAGTCATAGGACAGGTTCAGAGGAAAGTCACATCAGAAGAAGAAAAGTTCCAAAGCAATTGGACTCAAAGGAATGAGGGTTGAATAATTTAAGAAGGAGATGGTATAGTAGAACTCAATCATGTGGAACAATTGCTACAAGAAAGTCAAGATGACTAAATTTATGGTTGGATAATGAGAGGAAGAATGTTGTTGATTTAAAGGATAGGAAGGTATACAACAACAAAGGGATAACAAAAATAAGAAGAATTTTCAGCAAAAGTTGTGTGTTCAAGTGAATATTGTCAGGAGGTAATGGTCTTTTGTTTTAAGTTAAATGTGGATAAATTTTTTATTACAAGAAACAATGATGAATGTTTGCAGTTGGGGATGATGGCAAGGAACCTTGTAGTAGAAAGTAAGGAAGAAAAACAAAGTTCTCAGAGGAAAAAGGTAAGTAAATTGCATGTAGAAGCCATAAGAGTAGAGAGTGCTCAAATGAAGATTCCAGAGGAAGGAGTCAGCAGAAATACCAGGAGAAGACTAGGCATGGAAGAGCTTAGTATGGTATTGTTGTAGCAACTACAACCACCCTCCAAAATTTTGCCTATGCTTCAATTTTGGAGCCTTCCTTCTAAACCACAACAACTCATATTGCACCGATCCAGGTACTTGTGCTTTGTCTGAGCCTTATTCTTTTCATATTGGCTTGTGTTTTCTCACTTAGTTCATTTTATAACCCACAAGACGATCTCTTGAGATGGTCCCTTAACAGTTTTGGAATTTCCTTACAGAACTGTGCAATTCTTGAAGGCAATTGGCCTTGCTCTTGGGAATTACACAATCCTGATTACCAGTTAGCCTTGAGCTCAGAAAATGCACAACACTGAATGGTAGCCAACCTTGAGCTAGGAAATTGCGCAAACAGTAGATGCAACCCAGAGCCACTGAGCACAGAAATTGTGCAGACCCCACTGTGCTCAGAAATTGCGCAGTGCATGAACCAGAGAGTTGCCCAGTCCTTCCTAGAATTACGCAATATTTCTAGGCAACGCATGGCAGTTTTCCCGAAAAAACAAAAAACAAAAAAACAAAAAAAAAATCCCTAAAAAATAGGGATATATTTTTAGTAACCCAAAGGAGGCACTTGTGTTATTTTTAGAATATGTCGCCAAGTGTCACTTTTTCCTTGATTTTAGGCATGCACGTCATAAACCCTAACTTGACCAAATCTATTTAATCGGTGCTACTAGAGCTCATTTTCACACTTGATCTTGGAGCTCTAGCATTCCCGAGGAGATCAAGGAGCCTTATGTGCGTTCATCGTTGTTTTTTGGGTGAGTTTTGCTTTTCTCATCTTTTACCGCTTTTTCTATCGCTTTTTGTTGTTTAACTTGTGAGAGTATTGTTTAACTTGTTTCTTTGCACGAATGATGGTGTTTTAACTTGTTTTATCTTGTAGAAGTGTTGTTTCAAGTTTTAGATTGCCTTTTCCGAGTGTCGCATGAGTTTTCCTATTTTTGCACCAACGGTCATCGTTGTGGTGACTCTCTTCACATGCTTCATTTTCCTTCAATTCAATCAATAACTACGCTTGTTTCACATGCATGCATTAATACTTAGTCAAATCTGCACTCAGAATCATACCATCTTTTGGATCTGCTTGTTTTTCACACTCCCCTTGGGCAGATATGGGTCCCCTTGCTTGGATCTCACACTTCACTGCTTGCACTACACAATCTAGGAGCTCAAGTCCTCTACCTTGGCTTATGGAATTGCATAGAGCTTGGCCTGGACTGGCTCCAACTATGCACTGTGTAGTTCTAGGATCCAGCCTCCCAGCTTGGTCACTGAGATTGTGCAATGTGTAGTCTCTCTCGGCCTTGGCCCAGATTGAACTATGCATTGTGCAGTTCCAGTCATCAAGCTTCTCGAATGGCTACTAGGAATTCACAGTGCAGAGTTCCCACTGTCAGCTAAAACTGTGCAATGCTTCCCATCATGAGCCTGAATTGCTTCTTGATCTTGTCTTGGAGTTTCTTTGGTCTTTTAGTTGACATATGCTTGCCATGATTGTCCTCTCTGTTCCACATGTACAACAATTGTTGAGCATCTCTCTAACAGTTATGGTTAACATGTCATCCAAGAGAGTTGCATCAAAGGAAACCACCTAGAGCAGTGATACGGACACAATTGAGCAGATATCAGTGGAATTACCATTATATAGAGATAGTCAGTTGTTCGTTGAGAAAGGCATAACACTGACATGGCAACAAATCAAAGACACTTTTGCAGAGGACTTCAAGGAAGTCTTGGAGGATCAACATGTTTATCTTAGCATCCGCGGCTAGGATTATATAAGGTTACATGCAGGTACTATTCCTTCCTATGTGCGGACATCATTAGCTGGATTGTCTCACACACAGATGAACATACTATGACATTGAGTTGTGCTATGAGGAAAGGGCTTTCCAACTTCAAGCCAAAGAACTTTCAACAGATGTATCACTTGCTTGAGCCGGTGAAGCACATGGATTCAATCTTCTATGCCACCCATAGCTATGTGAACACGAGAGATATTTCCAAGCACTGGATTAAAGAGCCATTGAATTTTAGACAAACACCTACCCATGTTTACAAGACTAGGTCCCTTAGGAAGGCTTACCAGTTCCTGATCATATTTTCCTACAAAATATATGATCAAGATAAAACCGAAACCTTTCCTAAAGGTTGGGTGGTCTCACTGGACCAGTTGGTGAATGATGGGAGGCCATTCAACTAGTCAAATTTGTTGGCTCATTAGCTGAAGACCCTGTCGCTAAGGCTTAGTGTCTGCCTAAGAATGAGCAAGAAAGATTTTACATGTCCGTATACTTATTGGATGCAATATTTTCCCAACAACAGTTCCTTAGCATGAGTTGGACATACACACCAAAGGAGACTACCATCAACATCTCTTGCAAGTTTCTTTCCGACTGCAGCTATTGAGGAGTGATGGCAAGGCTAACTGAACATTTTATCATCTCGTTATAAAAGCTTATCTTTGAGCAGGATCCACCTTCCATGTCCCGAGAAGCAATGGAGGCAATAGTAAACATTGCATATTGGTATGTCTCACTAGGCGACACCTTCATCAGAGTGTTTAGTGAAGAGTGGCCTCTACATGTTCTACCAAGGTATGCCACTGACAAACTGATCATGCAAGAAGTTTCATACCACCTCATTACAGGGTTGTCAGCAGGACTGCAGAGGAAAAAGAAAGCACCATGGTCTGCTCTTCCTTTGTGGATTGGATTGTACAAGATTAAGAGCTTGAAAGATGCAGATGTTGAGGCTAAGGACATAGTGAAATTCGAGTTCGGCACCAGAGACTTTAACTTGTATGATCCCTATGGTATTTGCAAGGACCACTGTACGAGAGTTTAATTTCCATGGATCCACAGGGCATGTTGTTGAAAATAGCAACAAGAAATGCTGAAAATAGAAATGCTATAAATAACTCTTAGGTACCAGTGTTGGAAATAGCAACAAGGAATGATAAAATAGAAATGCTAAAAATAGCATTGCTATGAATAACATTTCAGGATAGATTCCAATTTTAGTTAGTCCCTGAACTAAAACTGAGAAGTAAAATTCGAATTTGATCTTAGCAGTTGTTTGTAAAATAATTAATTAACTCATCTTCAGTTAATTAGTTGTAGGAAATCAAACATGAAGTCTATATGAAGACATGCAACAGTTTCTCCATTGATTGAGGAAGTTATCCCTTGATTAAGGAGATCAGGATGAGTTGTACTTTGAGTTGTAATTAGTTAGCTCAGTTATCCGAATTAAGTCTAGTTAGATTAGTTCCAACAGTTTGTGGAACTGATTGTGAGTTCAGTTAGTTAATGCATGCATGAATGTAACTACTGCACTTCAGATAATTGAATATTCTCTCATGAATAACTCATGCATGTCAATTCAGTTAGAGACCCAGTTGAGATCAGAGTAAGGGACAATGTACTATCAGTTGGAGGAATTTTCCTATATAGGAAACTCATCCATTCCTCCTTTAGGTTTGTGCAGTTATTTCAAAGGTCAGAGCAGTGTGTGAGGGATTATTACACACAGGTGGTAGCTTGAGGACCTAGGAGAAACTGTGCAAGGAAATAGGAGGCTTGGAGGGCTGAGGGAAGGCATACGTTGTGTCTGTTCAGTCTATGAGCAACATTGTAGGATTGTACTGAGAGCTAGATAGCTTGTGAGCTAAAGCTTTGTGTAATCTGGACATATTTCCACTTGTATGATATTACAGAGGTCAGGGTTTTTAGCTGAGGCTTTTCCCAGAGTATTCTTCTGTGTTCATACGTGATTGCTTTCTCATTCTCTGTTATATGTGTTCTAATTGATATTGCTCAAAATCGATTAAGCTTCCGCAAGTTTGTTGTAGAAGTAGATCTAGTATTTTGCTTTATTATATTGCATAATCTGTTGATCTACAGTGATAAATTGTACATGGTATCAAAGCTGAGTTTATTAGAGCAGTGAACAATATAATAGAGGAGATTTCAAAGTTTCGAGTTTTGGGCCGCGAGTTTTCACAGCAGATATGAAAATTTTTGTGCAAAATTTTCAAAAACAAATAGCAGATCTGGATTCCTTGTGGAAAAAGACCCAAATTTAAAAAACAAATCGGTTGAATTGGAGTTCGGATGAGGGAGACATTGCTGATTTATAATCAACTCTTTTTCCAGAAAATTTCGTGACGGCAGGAAAGATGAAACAGATTGGTGTGCTAGCCAAGAACCTATATGCTCTTGAGGTTCAAGATGCATGCAAAGCCTTGAGGAGCAAGGCAAAGGTTATATACTTGGTGGTTGAGAGGGAGAGTAAATTACCTCTCAACATGCAGTCCGAGAAGAAGTCTCAGACAATTGTGGAGCAACCACAACTGGAGAAGATGAGAGGAGACTAAGTGGAGGCATCCACTCATGCAGAGACCTCCAGTAGGGGGAAATTTTGAGCCAAGTGGGTAGAGGGATCACATGCATCCATACCTCCAGGTGTGAGGTGGGGTGATGTGAAGTGATTATCCCAAGAAGGTGGAATAGGGGCAGGATCATTGAGGTACCCAACCTCTTTGATTAGACCTTGCTACGGGAGCCTTGACGAGGAGTGGTAGGACTGGCTGAGTGGGTAGAGACATATGCGGATGGAGTGGCAGAGGAAGCTTCAACATTAGAGGATGTTTCTAGCCCAATAGGGAGGTTAGTTGGGAGATCAGTTACTTACTTCTCAGTAACTAAGTTGCAGTGCAACAGTGGGCAACACGATGCAACATGATGAGAGGAGGTGCAATGCGGATGCAGTGCTGGGAGATAGGACCAGCAGCAGCACGGATGCAACAACAAGAATCAATCGATTGATACAGTCAGAGATCAAAGTGACAAAGGCCAAAGCAACCAGATACTGAAGAGCAGAGAGGTGCAGAGTTTTCAGTCGACAGAGGCAATACCAGTCAGAGACTTTGATGACAAAGGCATCATTATGATTCAGGTTAGATATTTTTTTGTTCCTAGAGTTGATGGAGAAACAACACTAGGGAGAATTGTTGCATGTAGAACATTCCAAAGATTCAGGATCAGTTCGAGTTGAATGCCTTTCTTGTTGAGAGGGAGTGTTGAAAATGGCAACAAGAATTACTAAAAATAGAAATGCTATAAATATCATCTCAAGTACCAATGTTGGAAATAGCAACAAGGAATAATAAAATAGAAATGCTAAAAATAACATTGCTATAAATATAATTTTGGGATAGATTCCAACTTTAGTTAGTCCCTGAACTAAAATTGAGAAGTAAAATTCGAATTTGATCTTATCAGCTGTTTGTAAAATAATTAATTAATTCATCTTAAGTTAATTAATTGTAGGAAATCAAACATGAAGTCTATGTGAAGACATGCAACAGTTTCTCCATTGATTGAGGAAGTTATCCCCTGACTAAGGAGATCAAGATGAGTTGTACTTTGAGTTGTAATTAGTTAGTTCAGTTATCTGAGTTAAGTCTAGTTAGATTAGTTCCAACAGTTTGTGGAACTGATTGTGAGTTCAGTTAGTTAATGCATGCATGCATGTAACTGTTGCACTTCAGAAAACTGAATATTCTCTCATCAATAACTCTTGCATGTCAATTTAGTCAGAGACCCAGTTGAGATCAGAGGAAGGGACAATGTACTACCAGTTGGAGGAATTTTCCTATATAGGAAACTCATCCATGGAGAAGGAATTATCTCCTTCAGGTTTGTACAATTATTTCAGAGGTTAGAGTAGTGTGTGAGGGATTATTACACACAGGTGGCAGCTTGAGGACCCAAGAGAAACTGTGCAAGGAAATAGGAGGCTTGGAGGGCCGAGGGAAGGCATATGTTGTGTTTATTTAGTCTATGAGCAGCATTGTAGGATTGTACTGAGAGCTGGATAGCTTGTGAGCTAAAGCTTTGTGTAATCCGAACATATTTCCACTTGTATGATATTACAGAGATCGGGTTTTTTAGTTGAGGCTTTCCCAAGAGTATTCTTTTGTGTTCATGTGTGATTTCTTTCTCATTCTCTGTTGTATGTGTTCTAATTGATCTTGCTCAAAATCGATTAAGCTTCCGCAAGTTTGTTGTAGAAGTAGATCTAGTATTTTGCTTTAGTATATTGCATAATTTGTTGATCTATAGTGAGAAATTCTACACATGTCATTAGCCAGAGGAGGACCCTTGGAGGTACTCTTACAATGCCTCCAAACTTCATGAACCTGTCAGTATAACAACAAGTTAGAATGCTGCTCTGTAGACAACAACAACTCCGAAAGAAACAAAAATAATAATAAAAGGAAGAAATCCAGTGAAGGACAAGGGAAAGATGAAGGTTGCTGAGAACCTAAAGGGGGAGAAAAGATGCAAGATGAAGTCATATCCTATATTGGAGAAGGTATCCTTGGTAGCAGAAGAAAAGAGGGAGAAACAGATGAAGAGAGAAGAGCAAAGGAAGAGAAAAAAGCAGAGTTGTAGGAAGCAGAACTAAAGCTGCAGGAGATGGAGAAGAAGATGAAGGAGGAACAAGAGTTGAGGAGAGAAAGAGAAGAGAAGCAGAAAAAAGGAGAATAAAAAAGGCAAGGTGTGATGACAGAGGAAACAACGCCAATATAGGTTGATGAGCCAGAACAACTAGCAACTGAGGAAGATAGCGAAGAAATTCAAGATCGAGAGCTTGCTCAACATATTGAGAAACTGATTGAAGTGCTAAACATGGATTTGGAAAATGAGCCACATAATGAAGATACTGACCTTATGCCAAGAGCACTAGAGGTCATCTCTTAGTCTCCACAACCTCTAGTGTCAGAACCAGTCCCAAGAGAGCAAGGATATGTTGTTCTCCTTTATGATGATCTGGTCATGGATGTGTACAATCTATCATTCAATGAGCTTTTGTAGAAGAATATTATATAGACACAGAGGAAGCACTTTCTAGATGATCACGAATCACCTGCATCTTCAAGGAAAGGGTGATAGTTTCATATACCAGGAAGCATATAACTGCCCTTGTCGAATCCATCTTGGCCTATGTAGGAGAAACAAGTTCAAATTTTAAGTACCTGACAAACGAGAATGAACAATGGGAAAAGAACTTGTAGGATGTCAGGCAAGTGTTGGGTGTGGAGCATGATTATTTAGAGGTCTTTGTTTCAGCCAGATGTATACCCTAGGAATTTTGTATGCCCCTCCACATGGGGGGGTGCGAAGGGCACTTGTCCCCCCCCACGGGGGTTCGGGGGGTTGATCCCCCTTGGCTAGGGGGTCCGGGGGCTAGCGGTCCCTCGGCGGGGGTTTCGGGGGCAATGCCCCTAAAGCTAAAAACATATGTAAAATTGCCTTGTAAAAGTATAGCAATTTCTAGTCAATCTGGGCCGTTCATTAGGCAGATGATTTGACGGTAGAACTTATGTTTAGTTTAGAGTTTTTTGCCTTAGAAGGCAACCCCCTCTCTTTGTATGAGGGCATTGTATTGAGGCTGTGTAATAGATGTCTATTCTCTGAGCGAAAAATAGAGAGGTGAGACTGTGAGAGAAAACATATGATATTACAACGGATCTGTTGTAGGTTGTGTCTCTTCATTTTGCTGGATAATAGAAAGGAAGGACTGGTTGTTCAGGGTGGACGTAGCCCAAATTGGGTGAACCACGTATATCTGTGTCTCTCTGGTTTTCTGCATTTTCTGTGTTTATATTTCTGTTATATTCTATGTGTTCCATTGCTTTGTAATATATAATTTTCTAACAACATCTCTCACTTGGAGAATGATTGTAGAAACTCCACCGCTGCTTCATTTGCTGGACAATGACTCCTCTTTGGACCTAGCTATTTCTCATCTTCATTGTCATCCTTGAAGATGTTGAGAATGCAACAAGATGATGGAGCTTAGTGAAAAGAAGTCGCCTTCACTAAGTGGGCCCGCAGGCTATTTTTGGCGCAAAGTCTATTTTTAGACATATGGATCATGGTCTATGAGTTGCAGGATGCTATTTGTGGATGATTGGTAAAGTTGGTAAAAATAGATGGACCTCTATTTTTAGACATATGGGCGGAGTCTATTTTTAGACTGCTAAGCTAAAAATAGAACAGTCGAATATTATTAGCTCTTAATAATATTTGGACTATAAACATTATATTATTCTCTTGGAGCACTTCAGTTCGAGCTACGGATGTGGCACATGTAGCTGCCAGAAGGAAATACGTGTTTCTTATGGGTTACTTAATCTATTGCATGAAGGACTTCAGTTAAAACTTCAATGATCGAGTTCTGTGGAGTTGATTGAGGAGTTGATGGAGTTGTGTTCAGTTTGACTTAGTTGAACTAGTTGTATTTAGTCTAACTGATCAATAGAATAAGTGATGAGTGGTGTGAATTAGTTATTAATTAATTCACTAATTATTAACTCATAAAGCAACTGAAGAATACATCAGTTAACTCAGTGCATGGACAATTTAGTGGAGACAAGTGTTAGAGGTGAGTGAAAGGGCAAGAAAGCTGTCAGTTGTGACTATAGTTGTGCATGTGATTTGCACAATCAGTGGGATTGAGTTGCCAATGAGGATTGCGTAGTGTTACACAAGGGAAATATGAGTTTGGTTCAGCCATTCTCAATCCATTCTCATGCAGGATTGCGCAGTGGAGGCAGGCAAGCAGCAGAGGAGATTTGAGCCAGTGATTGATTCAGATTTGAGCTAGTTTGTGTGTAACAGGTGGAGATAGTGCTGAGTACTTACGAGGAGTATTGTACTATGTATTGTTACATGTTCTCAATCAATATAATATACAGATAGTTGGGGGTTTTCAGCTGTATGCTTTCCCCGGGTACATGTTGTGTTGATATGTGTGATTGATGCTTCACTGTGCGCATGTGGTTGTTTCTTAATACTGCTAAATTGATGATCAACGTAGAGGAGGTTATGTATTATGCATGTATTCCGCAATTAGTGTATAATCAAGATAATCTCTGTGAATAAGTTTCATATTATTCAGAAATTTCTACATGGTTTCAGAGCTGGTTGATTTGTAGAAGAGATTTCTACAGGATATCAAAGCGAGGATTGATCATCAGACCTATTATTCAGAAAGTGACTACATTTTATTTCTTCAAGCAGAGTCTGTAATCGGGCTAGGTAGCCACTGGATTCATCCTTCTTTTGGAAGGTGCGATATCCGGTGAATGACCATACAGTCAATCTCTGTACAAGAAATACTTCGTTCTCATGAATTTTAGATCAGAAGCGGTTGAGTTTTGAGCTGGTGGAATTCGAATTTGCAGCAGTGTTTTCTTGGTGTCGAAGTTGAAATGTCTTTCAACGGATTACAATTGGAGTATGCCCTTGAAGGCAGCTCGAACTATATTGCATGGAAGGACAGGATGGAGGCGACATTAGATGAAAATGGGTTGAAGGAGTTCATAGATGCGGATGTCCCAAAACCTACTGATGCTGCTCAAGTCAGGGATTGGCAAAAGAAGACAGAAAAGTGTCGAAGGATTCTGTTGGAGGGTGTGAGAGATCACATTGTGTCCAGCCTCCATGGAAAGGCTTCTCCATACTTGATGTGGAAAGCGTTGATAGATCTATTCCAAAGCAAGAGCGACCAGAGGAAGTTGGCGCTCAAGGATAAACTCAGAAACATAAAGTGTGAGAAAGGCGACAGTATGCCCAGGTATCTCACGAAGTTCACCCAATGCCGGGATGAGCTGGGAAGTGTGGGGGTGACTGTCGATGATGAGGAACTGGTGAGCTTGGCTCTACTTGGTCTTCCGAAGAGTTGGCATTCCTATCAGGACTCTGTCAATGGTCGGGAGAAATTGCCAGGATGGGAGAGACTTTGGTCGGATCTTATGCTAGAGGAGAGCAGGCGGAAAACCAGGGACAGATCTTCATCAAAGGAATTTGATGAAGAAAAATGTGCTTTAGCTGCCAAAGCAAAGAAGGGGAAGAACAAGGAATCTTCTCATTCTGGTGCGAAAGGCAAGAAGCAGGAGAAAACCATGAAGTGTTCACTTGAGAGGGAGCCACACTTGTATGCAGATGAGGAGCTATTAGTTCCTAAGGATGAGCTTGAGGACGTGGATCAACCACAAGATGAAGTTCATGGAGTGGAAGAGACCACTCATGCAGCACCAACCATCAGAGGGCGAAAGCGCAATACAGAAGCTGAGCGACTGGATCAAGATGCAGAGAAGGTTGTAGGACCACCTATAGTACAACGCAGACAGAGACAGTCACTTGATCGGTACACTGGATACATGGCTCTTGTGAGCAAATGTGTCATGACAAAGCCATCCTCTTTTGAGGAAGCTATGGAGGATCCCGCATGGGTAGATGCCATGGTGGAAGAGTATGATTCGATTGTCAGAAACAGTGCATGGGAGATTGTCCCAAGACCGGAAGGGAAATCAGTGGTGGGTTCGAGATGGATCTACAAAGTGAAGCAGGCGGTTGATGGGAGTGTGGAGAAGTACAAGGCAAGATTTGTTTCCCGAGGCTTCTCACAGATCGAGGGGATCGATTATGAGGAGACCTTTGCACCTGTCGCAAGGTATTCTTCCATACAGATGATTCTTTCTCTCTCAGCGCAGATGGGGTGGCACATTCATCAGATGGATGTGAAGACTGTGTTCCTCAACGGAGTCATTGAGGAGGAGGTGTACATAGAGCAACCCGAAGGTTTCGAGATCTTCAGCAGCGAGTCGCATGTGTACAGGTTCAAGAGAGCGTTGTATGGGTTGAAACAAGCACCTCATGCTTGGTATACACGGATAGACAGTTATTTCACTGGACTTGGATTCTCCAAGAGTGAGGCGGATCCTAACCTATACCAGATTGTGGTGGAGGGTAAGCAGGGGTAATTTTAGGGGCGAATAATCGCCCAAAGGTGAAATTTAAGGCTTTTTATATTTTAATGGGGCGAATTTTTAATTAAAATAATAAAAACTTTTTTATATAATTAGACCTCATTTTATTTAAAAATTAATTTATTTTTTTATTTTCGCTCAGGGCAGATACCCTAACCGAATCGGATTTTCTTAAAATCGCCCCATTTTGATATTTTCTCCTAGTTTGGGAGATCAAAATCGCCATTTCTGATTTACGGTTTGGTTTTTCTGGTTTGGTAGTGAAATTGTGAGGATCGATTTGGTCTTGGAAGGTTAAATTTGTTTTGAAATGGAGGGCGGAGCTTAATGTTTTCCAAATGGAGGGCGGCTCCTTGTTTTCACGGATTCAGCCCGTTGTTTTCATGAATTCTGGATTCATGGTGTATATGGCTCCCGGCTCCCTGTTTTCATGAATTCATCATGTATAAAATTGTTTTGAAATAGGATTTTTGATCATAGTTCACAAATCTTAATTTTCTATTTAGCAGCAGCAGTTTTGGTGCGATATTCTTGCATTTTCAATCCACTTATTCTTCTCTTGTTTTGGTATCCATGGTTTCTTGGATTTGAACGGCTCATGCCACTGCAACAGCAACAACAGTCGGTACAGAATTGTTGGCTGAGCGCGAGAAATTAAGCCCCTTTATGCGGGTCTTGCCCATCTGTAGCTAGCTTTTTTCCAGGCCATACGTCAGCCTCTGCTGTTTGTCGGCTTTTGGTCTTGTCAATGGTAACTTTTACTCCTAGTTTACGATGTGGTAAGCCTTTTCTTTTTGGTCTCATCAATGGCATCATTTTACTCCTCGTTTATGGTGGGATTCGCCTTTTCTCCAGTGATTTCCATGTCTGTAATATGTTGGTAAAGGTATATAGCATATGCGAACATTTCCAAATAACATTTCTATTCCTCGTCGAGACAGTGTGAATTAGCCCGAGAATGAAAGGATAGTTGCAGATTCATCTGCTTGAGCCTTTTATCATAGCGCTAGATGAATTGCTGTAGGATTCACTGGTCGTTACCTCCTCTTTTTTCTGAACAAATCCATCCATACAGAGTTTGAGTGAGGGAGGATATATGCCTTTTCCAGGATAAATATATGTACTCCACAATCCACATGGTATCTTTAATTAAATTTACCAGTTCAAAGCTCTCAATGGAGTTTGTTGCCAGTCCTGGGAATTTTTCTCCACTTTCTAAGGTAATTTTTGTCAATTTCTGTCAGACTAAAGCTATTATGCTGAAAGTGCAACATACTGTAAGTTTTCTTGAATTAACTTTTGTTGTGAACCAGAATGGGAAGCATTGCATTTTTAGATTGAAATATCTAGAATAAAGAGCATGATTTAGGCCATTGCAAAATAGTGAACAACCTTATCAGTAATTCGAAATTGTTCACTGAATCTTATTGCTTTATTTGTAGTTAATACAGTTTAAATGTTATTGAAACCGTTTTATTTGATTAAGTAAAGTAAGGAATTTTTTACCACCTGTCTTTCTTCAATTTATTTGCAATTACTTTAAGCTATTATTTCTTAAAACCACTCCTACTGACCGATATTTACTTTTTGTAAATGCATCTTTGATCCATTTTTATGCTTTCTTAAGCCATCAAATCTTGATGCAAATGTGATTTACTATGTTAGAAATTCTTCATCTTATATAAGATTACAAGTATTTTTAGCTTATTATCTATTAATCCACAAACACTAGCAATTCCTCAAGCACATTACAGAGATTAAAGGAACTTTAACACTGTACAAAGCACATTATATATTGTTAAAGCAGAGCAAAGCATGTTTTCGAAACAATCTAATAGATAATTTCAATAACTCTAGATACTACAATATAGCTATTGTTCAGTTATGTACTATGAATGGAGCTCAGCTTAAACAATTCTATCAAAATAGAGACTATATAATTCTTTCATTGTACTACTGGATAATTTTATCATGGTACTACGGGATCCTTATCCATTAGGGAGATACCTTAACTCAAATTAGTACCATATATTCACCCTCTGTATCTATTTCATTCATGTAATAATTTTTGTTCTCTTTTCCAAGTTTGTTGCTTTATTATGAACTTATACAATTTTCATTTTCCTCGTTGGTGGTATACTTGGTCTTCAAATCAATGTTGATCTTCTTCCTTCACTCACTGTGCTATCTGGTCGAGTAGCATTATTACTTTTTCATTTTATCCAACCAGTTGGAATTGGATGCTATGTATTTATTTTAAGGCACTATAAAAAAATTTCCTGAACGTTACTCTTATGCGTTTAAGTTAGGTTCTCTTGTGGTATGCATATAGCATTGAGTTTTCACTAACAATTAACTTGAATGTAGATATAATTTGAATTATTTGTCTGTTTGCTTGTTCTAGTTTTCATAAATATTGAAGCATTTCAAATTTTCTCTATGTTTGCATTAAAATTTAGTCATGTTTAGATTTCTATGATTCTGGGCTTAAAACAATTGAAGTTTCAAATTTGGAATCAGAGGAAAATGGAAAACATTGAAAACTTTTCTAGGTTATCAAGAAGTACATTTAAGAAATTACAAAATATGATGAATAATAAAAAAATAACAATATTGAAGGATAAGGCACTGATCTTTCCTTTCATCCACCACCTCAAAACATAGAATCCATTTTTTTTTCCTTTTTTGTTTTTGTTTCCATGCAATAACAATACTTATTTTTCCACATAGGAAATGCTTGATGTGCTATTGTTATGCATATCTGGAGCTTTCATCCGGGCAACAATGATTGCAGTGCTTTATTATTTTGATCACAGCGTTGCATCCCAACTTGCCCAACAAAAGGAGTTCAACTTAAGAAAACCTTCTTCATACCATTATGACTTCTCTTAGGATTTTTGGTATGCAAATTACGTCAGTAAATATATATTATTTAGAACTATGTTGTAATTTTTGTCAAAGTTCATGTTTAGGTTCAAATGTCACTGGCTACCCTATTCTGGAAGAGCTCTTGCTCTCCTAAAGACATCTTTATCTAACTCTTCATTCTTTGTTTTCACCTCCATAAAAAATCTCTAGTGGATTCATAAATTTTCCTTTTATTGTGGCAGACTATTTTATGTGGTCTTGTTGGCATACCTCCTTCAAATGGTGTTATTCCTCAATCTCCCATGCACATGAAAAGCTTAGTTACCCTCAAACATCAGGTACCAATATATTGGAATTATCAATTGCAACTTCTCAGGGCAAAGACACAATTCAGACATTTTATAGACGAGTAACTTACAAGTACTTTTGTTACAGTTGGTGCTTAGCAAGTTAGTGACAACAGTTCGGAAAAGTATGCAGAAAAATTCAACCTTAGGGAAATTATACGGAAACATGCAAGAAGCCTATGAGCAAATGCATACCCCAATGGTTTATCAGCCTCCACTTGCCTTGGTAATGGTCTTATATTTGAGTTTGGGTGTTTCATTTTATCTAATTTTCCTCTCCCTTTATTTATTTGTCTTGTCATGTCCCAACCATTTATGCAGGCACTTAAGGAATTGAAAGAGACCACAATTCAGTTGGCCGCAAGTACTGGGAATATGGATGCCCCAGTTGATGAATCAATTTTTTTAATGTTGACAAGGACGTGGATGACCTGCTTCCTGTTGAGGTGAAAGAACAACAATTGAGTAATTTGTTGCAATCTCTGATGGTGGTTGGCTACCTTGCAGCAATGCCCATCATTAGAAAGATCCCAACTTCTGTGCTTTGGGGTTACTTTGCCTTCATGGCCATATAGAGTTTGCCAGGAAATCAATTTTGGGAAAGGATATTGTTTCTTTTCACTGCTCCAAGCCGTAGATACAAGTATGAACTTTATTCAAACTATAATGTGATTGAATTTAATGCTTGTAATATAGTTTTCAAAGTTGATCAATGTTGAACTGATGTTTACAGAGAACTTTAGGAGTATCATGCTACATTTCTTGAAACTTGAAACGGTGCCTTTCAAGACAATTGCCACTTTCACCATTTTCCAGACATGTTATTTGCTGGCATGTTTTGGCATCACATGGGTGCCTATAGATGGTGTTCTCTTCCCACTACTGATCATGTTGTAACTTGTTAGTCCCAGCGAGGCAGTATATCCTTCCCAAGTTTTTCAAAGGAGCACATCTTCAAGAATTGGATGCAGCAGAGTATGAAGAAGCCCCTGGAATGCCATGCAATATAACAGTGAGTGCAAGACACATATCAAACAAATTTTAAAAATATTACTCAATTCTATTTCATAAGCCATGCAACATGAACAATAATAAATTGAACTGTAACATATATTGATTGCAGGAAGCTGGAATTCAGGGATTCGAACTAGGAAGCATGGGAACAGGTGCAAATGATGGCGAAGTTTTGGATGAGATGATTACACGAAGTCGCGGTGAGGTCAAACACACATATAGTCCACGGATAACTAGCTCAAGTGATTTCACAACCGAGAATGTTCAAATGTTCAACCGAGAAAAAGTACAATGAATACCAAATAAATGATGAATGAATAGACTGAAAATGTAATTATGAAGCAAACCAATTTTGCTTCTGAAGCTGAAGTCAAACTGTTGTAGGTTAGGGCTCATTGCATTTTTTACTTTACAAGTCAAAATTGTCTTCATACAACTGTGGCTCTTTGAGTTAAGCATGGTGCATCATTTCGCTGGACCCAGGGCTGTTCATACTTGGGCAAATCTGTGGCTTATTTCCCAGGCATGTGATAGCAACAATTTTGGAGTTTAAATCAACGAACAAAAATCACCCCTGAATTAGATTAACATTTGTTGAGTCACAATTTTAGGAAGTTATATTTTGAGATTCAGGGCACTAAATGATTACGGCTCATAAGAAAGTTAAAATGGAGGAGAATAATATGGAAATATCTATATCTATTTTGTCAAAATATGTGAATTAAATCCATGAAAGATTAAGTAAAAAAAGAGCCACGAAATTGTAGGAAACCAACATCATTGGATTTATTTTTGGAAATAAAATTGGTTACCGAAACATATTATTGTTGGAATTTCATGAAGATGCTATATATTGGTTAGAAATTCATTAGTTAATGTAGCATGTGACAATATAGAACAAATTTGGTTCAGATTTAGGAATTTGTTTCTAGTTTACATCAATTATGTTTTCTTTCAAATAATTAGATTTGAATGATTATTAGATCTTAATTTTAATCATAGTTTATAGTTTTAGATTTTTTTTTTAATAATCAATTTGTGGATGTTTTTGTAGAGATTTTGAAAGCTTGAGACCAGAAGAAAGCACTTTCTGTTTTGAAGTTAGTCGCCATGTTGTTACTTAAGATTCAAGATGGGAATTGTAGGCCTCTAAAATTTGATCCTACAAACACTAAGCATTGAGATTTTGGATTTTCAAAAGGTAAGCATTGAGATTTTGGATTTTCAAAAGTATTATGTTGAAAAAGACTTTCTTCTTAATTAATTTGTAATATTATTTAAGAGGCACCATAATTGTCTAGGGGGGGGGGGTTGAATTTCCAAAAGGAAGAAATTTTGAACTATTGTGGAGTGATTTCTTGGAGTAAATTGGCAACTTGTAGGACCATATCAGATGGGAAATGTTGAAGATATTTTGTGCTTAGAAGCCTGAAATATGTACACTATTGTTTAAACTTGAAGGTTGTTTGAGGCCTTTAAAATTATTTAGTTTTGATTCGTCTCCATTCTCAGTTAGTATGTATTGTTTGATGTGGTGCTACTGTTAATTTGATTCTCATTTAAAACTAATGAAAAAACTCTTTTTAATGGTTGGTTATATTTAGATCATAATTGAATTATGAAATCAAGTGAACTTGTGTATGTTAGCTGATAATAATTTACTAATCTAATTACATGATTGTGTTTACTCCAATTGTTGTTTCATCATATGAATTTATGTGATGCGATAGTATGCTTATATCTTGAATTCAATTATTGCTATTTAAACCAAAGTACATGTTTATGTGATTTTGGTAATGATTTATTTGGAAAATCGTATATGTACATGTGCTTCTATTGATGTAAATCATATAAAATATTTTTATGATTAGCTAGCCAATCATAGTCTTAGATTCAATTCTAGTCCTTTCACCTTGCTCTTGGTTGATATTGGGATTGTTCCCCCTCTTGATCGAGATACGATAGATTGAGTTAGTTTTAAACTAGTGATAGATAGCTCTTTCTGTCACTTGCATATTATCTTAGACCACATTTAGATTTAGGAAATCATAATAGAAAGTCTCCTTTCGAGGAGCAATCCTTTCAGCGCCAATTGGGCCCACATATCAGCCATACTCATCATACCAAATAGATAAAGGTCTAATTGGGGCCATGACCGGGTGATCTCCCTAATGTTGGCTTGGTCATTTTTAGGCATAAAGAGGATGACAATATACTAGAAAATACCAAAAAAAGGAACAATATCCACCTTATTATGCTAGTAAGTGTCACATTTTTTCATAAACAATTCAATATCATACTTTATTTTTCTTAATAAAAATTGGAGGAGACATTCCCATAAGTTTTTAGGAAATAAAAATGACCTACAAATTGATGTGCATGAACATGTCAAAGATCCAATTCAATAAGTGGAGGGCCATGCAATAAATAGATTTAAATATTAAAGAATATGAAACCATAATGGATGTAAAAGGATGGTGAAGGTACAAGTAAAATTAAGTGTAGTGGGCACTTGTGCTAAATAAAGGAATTACTTTAAGATCTTATAAGATTGGTGTGCCTTGGTAGATAAATGAAAGGAAACATACAATTTCAAGTTAGTTAGAGGATGAACAATAGTAAATAAATGGTGGAAAAAATTGTATCATAATCCCACGAAGCCGAAAAAATCCTTGAATATTCTTGAGGATCATAGGGACTAGTCACTCTTGAATGGATTCAATATTCGAAAGACTAGTATGAACAATTTCCATAGATATAATGTGGCCAAGATATTCTAGTGAAGTATGGGAAAATTTACACTTGGATTCTTTTATGTAAATCTTAATGATGTGCTAAAGTATGTAATACTATATCCAAATGCTCTTATTGATCTAGAGTGTTCTATCATATAATCATGTCATCAAGGGAAACTATAAAAAAACTCTGAATGTACTTATATAACATCATGTTCCTTAAGTTCTAAAATGTAGAGGAAGAATTCAAGGGGTTGAATGGCATCATGCAAACTTGGAAGTGGTTAGAATGAGTCATGAATAAAGTCCTCTCTTGGTATTGAGGTTGTATAGGTACTTGATAATATCCTAAATATGGTCAATTGTAGAAAATATTTTGCATCATGTAACTTGTCCATTAAATCATCTATGTGAAGCAATGCGAACTTATTCTTGATAATGATATGATTACGTGCTTTATAAAACACAAAAATTGATCAAAAAACATTAATTTATCTTTAGCATACAAATAAGTAGCATAACAAATCTTATTGAGAGTTATTATCCTCATTTCCAAAAGTTCCTCTATGAGTGAAAATGCCTAAATAGATAGGGACAAAACACTATCAAGACTTTAGTGATATCCAACTTAATAACATATTCCATTATCTTGTTCAATGGATATCTATTGGAAGGCGACCTTATACTTGTAGTAATAATTAAAAAACTTTGGGGTATAAGTTTATAGAGAATAATTTTCTAAATATAGTACAAGTGAGTAGTGAATCCGAAGTGGTTCTTTTGTAGAAGTTGAGACATGTATTTAGAGTCAATATTATCAATGTTATTAGAATGGAGGACCTATATGGATATTTTAGAGCCATCCTAATGGAAAGAGAGGGCTTGTCCCAATGGTTAGTGGATTAGGTCTCTACAGAAATAGGCCATTAATTACCCAATGCATATACTCTAATGTCCATGACATAAAAGTCATCCTTGACTATGTAGTCTTACATATAAGTTCCAACTTGTGCACCATACCTTCACATTGCATATGTTTGTCGTAAGATGTTTGGGGAAGCATGTATAAGTATGGATATGGAGGTTTCACTTGACATGTTTCTTATCAAGAATTTTCAATGTAGTTCTAGGGTTTAAGATAACGAATAGCCTTTGTTTTTTGATGAACACATAATATATTGAAGGTATCAAGCCTTCCCAACCCAATTATTACAAGGGAGATTAAAATCCCTTATTTCGCTGATGGATCATGCCTAAACAAATATATATAAGGGGAAAAGCATTCAGGCATTCTCCTGGTTAGTCAAGGAAAAAATATGAGTCCAACTGCATTTGGTTTGAGGCCACATAAACCAACTTCCAATTAGGTGTTTGGAGTCTAAATCCTCGACCAGTAATCTTTCCATTGAGTGAGCATATCTTATGTTGAATAGTACATATTTTGTTGGCTTATCATTATTTAATCATTGTGACATAAATCACTCAGTTGCATTTGGTGTGTCTTCACAAAGACCCTCTGTCCATCTCAGAGGACAGGGTAGACCATATAGTGTGTGTAAAAAAATGTAATGGAAGTCGAGCTTGAAGTATTTCTGTTTTCTTGAAGCATGAAATCTATTATGTCAGCTTGTGGTTCTGTAGACCTTGGGCATGCCAAATAAGCATGGTGGTATTAAAGGGTCCTGTGAGTGGTTTGAACTTCATAGAAAGTCATCCTTATTCTACCAGTTGGATCTTAACCACAAGGTTTGCAACCTTTAATGTTTCATTGAAATAAAAAGTGTGGAAATTAAACTTGACAAATGAAAGGTAATGGTAAGGCTACAATGATTAGAACTTTGTAAAATTTTAATGTTTATCCATTACCTTTTAAAATTACAGGGCAATGTCAAATGATCAAGGATCTGTTGAGATGGAAATATCTATTTTTCATGACAGTAAACATTTAGATATGGAAATAAAGAATATGTGCCTTCAAGTTAAATCAGATTTATCTTGAATGGTTGGGAAGATTTGTTATTATCTTTAATAATTTAAGTCTTGTAAAGCAAATTCAAAAGGAATAATTTAAGTCTTGTAAAGCAACAAACTTGAAGAAAAACAAAGAATATGAAGCCAAGAAAAACAAAGAATATGAAGCCATGTACAAGGAATATGAAGCCTGTGTGTTACGTTAATTTATGAGCAGTTTTATGCTCTGCAGTATAATCTATGAGAAAATTGGCTACAATATTCAACAGACAGGACATTATGAGTTTCTCAATTTGTGTTATTATATGCTGTGGATTTTCTAACTGATATCTTGAAAACGCGGTCTGCACTTGCCATCTATGCCTGAGTTCTGCAGCGGTTTGTTACTTTCAAGCCATGCCTAATGTCATATTGTTTGTTGCAACTTTAATGTAGACAGCTAACCAGGAAGGCATTGGGTCATTCATAGAGGATGCTTAGGCATGATTCCAGGCTTTTGGAAATAATTGTGATTTCCATCACTAGTCATAGCACTTGATAGAAAGTTGGGATATTCATGAGTGTGAATTTATGTTTGTGTGTTTACATACTTTCTTATGAATTAACTAATGCTCAGTAGCAGTAGACATTGGACAATTATATTTGTATACTTCTGTTTTAAACTGAAACAAATCCAGGGCAAAAAGGAAAGGATTGATTGCACTAGTCATCCTTCTATAACTTTCCAATATAGGCTGGAGTAAATAGATTGTAATTTGGGTAATTTTTCTAACTGAAAACAGGGACATACTTGTGTATTGGCAGGAAAGCTATGATGGCCATTATGTCAAGCTAGGTGATCGCACTCCCTTGATCGTGAGCACGATTGTGATCAAGATGGAAGACTTCATAGTCTAGATTGATTGTTTAGTAGTGATAGTTAGTGGGCTCATTCACAAAAGCTTCTATTTCACTAGTCCTTTTTATAGAGTTGTCAGATTCAATTTCCAAAGGTTTTAATTACACTATAGAGTTGAGTTCTGAGAGAGTTGTGATTCACAGTGTTAAGTATAGTAGCTATGACACTTGAATGAAGACAAGCATAGTAGAGGTATCAGACTTTGTTATAAGCTTACCTACATATTATAAGGGACTTGGTTGGTTTTTTTATAATTTTATAAACAAGTTCCATGTCGTGGAAATGTGAAAAAAAATAGTGATATTGCCACCATGTGGCTCTTGTCATATATGGTTTTATACTTCTTCAAAAAATTGTCTAAGAGTTCACAATGCTAAAATTCACTAGGACTTTACAAAGTTTTATTATTTAGTGAAAGACTCGCGAAGACCTTACAAGATTTTTTAATTGAGTAAAATATTCGCCATGCCTGGTGAGAGATTCGCCAAAAAATTATATATACATATTA
>APFE031178575.1:11672-39965 GCA_000404065.3 Pinus taeda | reverse complement strand
CCACTCAAACATGCTAAAAACCAATAGAAAACCAAAATAACAATTTCCCTCATTTACCAAGGTCTACAAAATGCACGTGTAGTAAAGCTTGGGATATCTTGGGAAAAAAATTCTACTAAACTCAACGTACCAAAAGTCACATAAGAATATCAAATACCACGCTATGACACTGAAGGTCATTCGTCGTCGCTTACGCTTATGTGCAGGATACCACCCAGGATCCCAACACTAGACCAAGACACAAATGTAAATGAAAATGCCAACCTTCCTCACCATCCTGCCCGTTAACCTTACACCACCCCCATTCTGCAAGACAAAATAAAGTATTGCATGATTGTAATAAAATCTACCACTACACCTCTCGTTGCATCGATTGAGATGAGGGGACTAGGAGGCGAGTCCTCTGTCGGTGAGCTATTTGTTGTCACTCATGATTGTAATAAAATCTACCACTACACCTCTCATTGCATCGATTGAGATGAGGGGACCAGGAGGCGAGTCCTCTGTCGGTGAGCTATTTGTTGTCACTCATGGGACTCGGTTGCTATATACTCCGAGGTTCTCACCCCCATCGGGGATTGAGTTTATAATATTTATCCCTTAGGTTTAATATTATTCCCTTGGGTTTATAATATTTATCTTAGGGTTTATATAGTTACGTTAATAAATGTATATTAATCATATTCCTATCGGCATATATCAACAACACTTACTAATATGGTTGTACATGTGCTTGATATATGCTTATCGACATACATCAGCCACATTAGTAAATGTGGTTGTGGTTTATAATATTTATCTTAGGGTTTATATAAGTTGGGTTTGTAATATTAATCCCTTAGGTTTAATATTATTCCTTTGCGTTTATATTATCAACACCTTGGGTTTATTAATGTAAGGGTCCATATTCCTAGGGTTTATAATATAAATTCCTTGGGTTTGTTGATACTTTGTGTTTATGATATTTAAAATCACTTGCATTTATACATTCTTAATCCCAAGGGTTTTTAAATTTATTAATCAATTATTTATTATGAAACTAAATGAATTAAATAATCATTTTAGGATTATTTTTTAATATAAATAAAATAACTTTAATATTCATGATTTATTATTAATATAAATTAAGTTTTTAATTTTAATAAATATATTTATTACTATTTTTTGTTAATTAATAACATAATTTATATTATTATTTATTTAATTAAATTTTATTGTAATATTTTTAATATTTATTTTATCTATTAACATTTAATTATCAACCATGGTCAACAATGGTCCAACATGGCATTATGACAAAGGTTGTCTCAGTATGAAATCAATCATGGTCAACCATAGTTCAATGTTGAATTGTGGCAAAGATTGTGTCAGTATGAAAATCAATCGTGGCCAACCATGTTTATTTTAGGGTTTATAATATTTATCTTTCGGTTTATATACATTGGGTTTATAATATTTAACCTTTGGGTTTAATATTATTCCTTTGGGTTTATAATCCCTTGGGTTTTTAGTATTAATCCATCGAGTTTATTATTCCCTTGGGTTTATAATATTTATCTTAGGGTTTATATAGTTATCATAATAAATGTATATTAATCATACGCCTATTGGCATATATCAACCACATTTACTAATGTGGTTGTACATGTGCTTCATATATGCCTATTAGCGTATATCAACTGCATTAGTAAATGTGCTTGTAGTTTATAATATTTATCTTAGGGTTAAAATACCTTGGGTTTATAATATTGATCCATTGGGTTTAATATTATTCCTTTGGGTTTATATTATCAAGAACTTGGTTTTATTAATGTAAGGTTTCATATTCCTAGAGTTTATAATATAAATTCCTTGGATTTCTTGATGCTTTGGGTTTATGATATTAATAATCACTTAGCTTTAATATAATCCCAACGTTTATAAAATTTAATACCCATGGTTTATAATATTAACCTTAAAGTTGTTTTTAGATTTATAATATACTTTTCATTATGAAAAAATAATTAAATAATTATATTACTGTTGTTTAATATAAAATAATTTATTTATTTAATATTCATAATTTATTATTATAATATTATTAATTAAAATTATTAATTAATAAATATTTTTTTACTAAAAAATGTTTATTAATTAATAATTAATTATTTTTATTAAGGAGGAGATCATTATGAGAAGCAAAGATATTGTCAAAGATATTATTACTCCAATTTTAAGGACAAGTTGTGGGAGGATAAGGACTTGGAGAGTAAAAGGAAGCTAATATACTATAGGAAGCTGATCAACCCCACCCTTGATAACCAGAATTATCTCTTTGTGTTGACTAGCACTAAGAAAAAAATGAACATTGCTAGGATAAGAACTAATTCCCATAAGCTTTGAAGTGAAACCGGGCGGTGATCTACTCCCAAGTCTCCTTGTAACGATAGAATCTATTAGATTTGTGATGCTAAGAAGGTGGAAAATGAAAATCACTTCCTTTTACTCACATCCACTCTCAATTCCCTAACATCTGCCACATTTCCAATCTTCTTGACTTATTAATGATCTTGTAGCGCTTCTTTCCCTTCTCTTTGATCATAAATTAAGATTTTAAAGAATCACACCTAGATTCTTTTTCTTTTCTTGAAGGCCACATTGGTCTTAATAGACGTAAATTATCATCATCATTATTTATAATATTTTTTTTTATTTTATTTTTTTATATTTTTATCAAATTTGTGGTTATGCAAATGAAGGCTTTCAATGTATATCAATCACATTTAATTATTAGATATGTGTGCTAGTAACTATTACAATTTCATATTCACATTTGTTTTATAAATATATTTATATATTTTTATTATTTATATATACAAAATACAAATAATTTTATAAGTATATTATTTAATATCAAAATTGAATTTAACCAATATAATTTATTTTTAATTTAAAATAAATATCATAAAGCCAAAGTGTATATATTTTTGTAGATAAAATTGGTGTTGTTGATTTTTATTTTAAATAAAATGTTCACCTAAAACATCAATAATTATAACCATAATATATAGTTAAACAATTTGACATTAATAAGAGATATTGTTATTATTTTAACTATCAAATTAACTTATAAAATTACTTATAAAATTATTGTTACGGTTATTTGTAAAATTTAAAAAACAAAAAAGATTAGAACTTTGAAGCTATGGGTTAAAGGATAATATAATATTTTATACATTATGATATAGATCACAGAAGCTTGAATTCAAGCTTGAATTCAGATAATATAATGTTTGAAAATAAAAAAACAATGTACATTACCGTCTTACTAAATTTAATAAATTGTTTTTCATTGTAAATAACGTTAATCACATAGAATGATTTTTATACATGTTAATTCCATTTAAATAGTATGCTCAACCTTCGATATAAATTAATTCATCTATGTAATGTATTATATTTTTAGATATATATATATATAAAATATTTGTTAATATTTTAATAATCACCCCATATATAGGGAGATGTTGTCATGTAAAGTTATATATATATATATATATATATATATATATATATATATTATATATATATATATTATATATATATATATATTATAGATATATATATATGTGTGTGTGTGTGTGTGTGTGAGAGAGAGAGAGAGAGAGAGATGTCGTGAATAATGTTACATTCAAAAAATAACATTACTTTAAAAATTAATGTCGACCATAAATAAAGATACTTCAATTGTTACCTTTATTTTATTGTGTCGAGAGATGCTCTATAGCCCAATACATGAGGGATATGTTGTCATATAGCGTTACATTAAAAAAATTAATTTATATGTGTGTGTGACCACTAATATATGTATATGTTGTCATGTAACGTTACATTAAAAAAATAATATATATGTGTGTGTGTCCACTAATATATGTATATGTGAGAGATGTTTTGCATAATGTTACATTAAAAAAAATAGTGTTACTTTAAAGATAAATGTCGACCATAAATAAGATATTTCAATTTTCACCATTATTTTACATCGGACTTTATATAACGAGATAAAGTAATTGAAATTCAAAAAAAAATACTTTTTAGCATGAAGGATATATGTAATTCCTTCATTGAGTTGAGATCTAATGCCTATAATATGTTATGTAATTATAATGTACTGTAAACATTTTAACTAGGTGAAAATAAAATAAAAATAACCCTATAAAAGTTAAATAAAAAAAATGATCCATGGCATTGGCCCATGGTTTTAAGAATCCATGGTATTGACCCATGGTATTCATGTGGAATATAACTTATTTCAAGGGGAAATTAAACTAGCCCAGATCCATTTTAGTTTGATGTTATATTTAGATACATAATTGGTTGTAGAAAATGCAGACATTGAATCTATGTAGGAAAAATGTAATTATTACATTTTATCCAATATTTTTGCCTACTCCGTCTACTTTTTACTAGGTTATATTGGGTAACATGCAATATTATAAGATTACATTTTAGCCAATAATTCCCCTCAACTGGTCTACTTGTTATTGTAATTTTTCTTTATATTTGAAGTCTGAAAGTAAATAAACTCAAATATAAAACTAGCAGGGGTGAGGGGAAATATTGAGTAAAATGTAATATTTAAGTTGAGATGTGACACAAAATATTAGGTAAAATGTAAGAATATTGCATTTTAATTAATATTCCCTTTAGGTTGAGGTGTGACAAGAAATATTAGGTAAAATGAAAGAATGTTGCATTTTAATTAATATTCCCACCACACTGACCACTTTTTATTGGGTGAGGGTGGTAATAAATATTGCAATATTATATTTTATCCAAGATTTCCCCTCATCCCATTCATTTTTTATTATAAAATTATTTTATATTTGACATTAAGTTAAACTTAACTCCTATGTAAACATTTGGTCACAGTATGATAGAGATTGTTGTAATATTTAACATTTTGACTTAGTAAAAAAAAATTTTAAAAAATAAAAATAAAAATAATAATTATAATTATAATTATAATTAAACCGACCTAGATTTAATTTAATTCTAGATCTATCAAGCACTAAGAGGAATCAGATTTTTTGAGATACAAACCTTTTTTAAAGTAAAAAAAGAAAAATTAATATCTCTCGATTCTTACTAGAAAAAATTAAAATAGATCTACCTAATCATATCTCCATATAAAATGTTTACGCCCTTAATAAAAAAACTAAATAAATTTTAAAAATTATAAACAAACTTGATTTACTTTATCCAAAAACGAATGACTTAAAATTGTTTTAACCATTTGAACAAATCTTGTTTGAAGTCGAGACATATTTAAATTATGAAAAAATTAAATATGTTATTATAGTATTGATGCTTTCCCTTTTACATCAAGATCAATATGGTAAGTTCTAAGATTATAAAAACATAATGAATTTGATCCAATGTCAATTTTTTTTTTAATCAAGAAATTTGTTTTTGTTTTTTTAATTAATTATTTTCTATTGTAATTAAATTTATAATTATTGTCACTAAGTTCTATGATTATAAAATTTATAATTATTGTCACTAAGTTCTAAGATTATAAAAGCATAATGAATTTGATAAGTGTCAAAAAGTTATTTTTTTATCAATAAGTTTGTTTTTGTTTTTTGTTATTAACTATTCTATTGTGAATTAAATTTATAATCATGGTCAATTAAATTTATAATCATTATCAATTTTAACAATATTTTCCTTTTTAATAATAAATTCATCACAAGGAATTTTTATATTTTTATGTAGCATGCAAAGCATGCGAGGGTCATATATGATGGTAAATGTTTCATTGAAATGCAATGTATCTTATATGGAGTTAGAGTATGAAATTTCTTTGTATTTTAAAAGTTTATAGAAAGTTAAACATAACCCAAAAATATTATTATAAACGAGCTTTTTTTGAATTTTACAAATTATTAAGTAATTAGTTATTATGAATGTCTATTCCTGGAAAATTTAATAGTTATTTATAAAAATGAGGTTATTGGACATCAACATAAAATTTTGACATGTTACATAAGAATTTGAATATCATATGAAAAACTATATATTTTTTAACACCACAAAATAATTACGTGGTGATGCATAATTTTAACATTGTTGACCAATTTTTTTATTTTTATTTTTAATTGTTTTTTCACATATTAATTTGTGTTTTTGATAATGTAAAAGGGTTGTTTTCTACAAAGAAACAAATAACAAATGGTTGATCTGTAAACTTAATAATGGTTTCTTTATTTAATATAGTCTTAGCCACTTTATTGAATAGAATATTTAATGTTTCTTCGAAAATGTTGTTGCATTGAGAGTAGCAAGGTGCTTTATGATCAATAAATAACTACATAAGTACATGTATGTGACAACATCTAAAATATTAAATCAACAAAGTTCTATCTTAAATGTCAACTTAATTTTAATAATCATTACCATAATTCATTGTAGGATTCAAAACAATGATAAGTCTAACCATTAAATAAAATTCAAACTTTTAATCGACTTATTCTCCACTTCATTGCTAAATTATAAATATTATCAATATGATTTATTTTATATAAGATCAATTATATATATAACACTCAAGATACGTACAATAAAAACAAAATTAAGGTACATGACCAATTACTATTAGGCGGTTGTTACTAGGGAAACTATTTTGTCCACCAATTTAACTATCAAGTATTATATCGTAATTGTAGAATGCTTCATTTTTTTGACAAAAGGAAAATCAACAGAAACTAGAAACATAGATCTAATAATAAGCATATATATGAAAATATAAAAGACTGAGCCTTAGCCAATCCCATGGCTATAGTGGTTTCTTCTTGATCTTCAAGTCCATTCTCAAGATTATTAATGATGGTTGGTCATTTCCTACTTGAATGTTGGAGCTGGGATGGGTTCCATCTATTCGTCCATCTTACTAATTTGTTTCTCCTCATGGACCTAGTTCATTACAATCTCCCCACCAAACACCTCTTTGAAAAGGCCTTGATTTTTCCTTCTAAAATTCTTATGGTGTTGAAGATCTCTTCATGATCATCCTTATGATTTTTCAATGCCTACTCAATGATGGTCTCCACCAACTAGTCAATGTATGAAATCTTGTAGAATTTTGTCTATTTCGTACGATAATGAACTAGATCAATGACCAACTCATGAACCTGCTCCAGAATTTAGTATGCAATATGTCTTCATGATTAGCCTTATTTCCATGCCTATGTAATGTTGGTCTTCACCAACTAATCAATCTCAAAAATATTGTAGAATTTAGTCTCTTTGCTATGGTAATGAGCCAGACCAATGACCAACTCATGAACCTCCTCAAAATTTGTGTTATAAACAAGGTCACATTTGTTTCCCCCACTACCTTTTCAATCCTATCCATTTCACTTTGTGAGACATCCAAGTAGAGTGCATAATAGTTCTTCTCTATGTCCCATGCCTCATTCACATCCTAGGAAGGGTGAGTAGGATGAGATGTAGCAAAAGCACAAGTTGTCCCTCATTCTTTATTGTGTTTCTTTCCCCTCCCACATGGTCATTTACACTCACCATATTGACTCCCTAACCTTCGTGTAACACCACATTAACTAGACAAGATATTCCCATGTACTAGTTGTTTTAACAAGAGGATTATGTATGGCTTGGCACTCCCCAACCATGGATTTAGAATTTCACTACTAAAACCCCCTAGAAGAAGGATCCCAACACCTATCCAATCATAATTGATATAGAAACAAGACAATGAAAATCTTGAGATCTAACCATCAAGAGGGACAACTGAAGTTGGCTAGGTTAACTCCCTAGTCAACATCCCTTATTTCCCTAAACTCAGACAAGCGCCATACACATTCAACTAAGTATCTAGGAAAATGGATACATTGAACTCCATAAATGGAAAAGTGTTAATCATATTTTTTATTCTCCCTTACCTTAGTGGAACAATGGCCTTTACACCACAATTATACACAATACAACAATCCATTATTTTGCATCATCCATATTTCCAGTTGTCAATATTTTTGTCCAAGGTCCCCTTCAAGCATCATTCTAAAGGGTCAAATTGAGGGGGAGTTCCCACTCCTCCCCATTATTCTTGCTCCCCTCACACTAGGTGGCCAAGTACCATGATGGTGATGGCCATGGTATTAGGATGAATAGTAGGCTAGGTGAGGTGGAATACATGTGGAATAAAAGGGCTATAACATGCCCATCTACCATCACCCCATTAATATACAAATAAATCATATTTATTAAAAAAATACAGAAATTTCAATTAAATATTCTTTAAAAAACTAGTTTTGTTTTTAAATATGTTGTAAATAAAAATATCAATGTTATTATGTTTTCCTCTAGTGTGAAGTCTTCAAAAAAATTAAGTTTTGGAAGTAGTTAAAGCTCAATTTTATATTATTGAGATTAGGACATTTCAAAAATAAATGGGCTTCATCATCAAGCTCTTTGTCTAAATAACTCTATAATTCTTTCACCACAAGTTGTTTTTGGGTTACTACATGTTGAAGCCCCGAAAATCGGGTCGACAACAAGGGGGATACCCACCCAGTCCGGACCTTGGTTGGCAGCTCCTTATCCGTTTGGTATAGCGGGTCCAACTGGGGATAATGGGACTAGTTTCCCAATCTGAGGGTGTGTGTGTGTGTACAGTTGAATGATACTGATTTTAGAGTACTTTAAAGCTAATTTAATTCAGATTCTTAAACTAACTCTATGCTATTGTAATCTAATGAGAAACAACACATCTAATCTACGCTAAACCGGGTGTATATCTTCTATTATGCGATCTAAAGAGATTTCAAACAATAACTGGTAATAAAGATCATTCAGCTATTATAAGAATAGAAATCGATTAAGATAAACCACTTTGCATAAGAAGTTAGGAAAAACAGTTGTGAACAACATATCGCATAATAAGTTATTCATATATCAGATATAAATAAATGACTCCACCATACAGAAGTGCCAAATGGTAACTCATACATTCATGCAATAACATATAAACAACTGAAAATTGTATATCACTTCAAGAATATAAGCAGAAATGGCCAAGAGATAAAAGTATCATTTATGACTAATCCTACTCACAAACTTCAAGAAAAAATGATTTATCTCTACTTGTTCTAACATCTACTAAGAGTACAAAAGTGCAACATCAGTAGCAGACATCAAATGCAAATATTAATAAATCTCGATCCATCCATTCATCAAAACCTTCTCTGAGGGTGCAGAAGTGCATGTTCCGAGGACAAGTTTTTGACAAATCTCTGGACCCTTCTCTAAATGCATGAGAAGGGTTAAAATACTACTTCCTAATTCTAATAATAGTGTCTTTACAAAATTTAGGATACGGTCTTCAAATGACCGTCCTTTTTCTAATCTAATAAAAAGAAAAAACAAACTTCTAAAAATAAGGCTACTTCTGTACTTGGTCCTTAAAACTGCAAGTATTCATCATGGACTTGAGAAGAGTTGGTTGGCCGACTTCTGCGCTGAGCTGGGCTGCGAAAACAGAATCTATGAGAGCTGGCACTACCTTTTCGGCTGAGTTTATGATGCATTTCACAGTCATCCATTAACTCTGTGTCTTGACCAAGTATGCCCAGTAACACTCCCAATTTAACCTATTCAATGCTTGGCTGCGCCTTCTGCTTCCATTCTGCTTCCAGTCGTGATTTATTTGGTAGGTACCCCGGGGTGGTCTCTGCGATTAAGTTGGCCCTGTGTAAATTCTCATTTACACAGTCGATAAGAATGTTTGCCCGCGTGGCCGCTGTCTCCGCTACTTGTTCCACCTGCCTGATTTGATCGTCCCATTTATTAAAGAGCGATTCTTTATGACTCTCATTTATTATGGGTGCACTTGCTCTTTTCCCTTCATCTTCATCACACATCATTCTATACATGGGTAAGATAAGCCCATGGCAAATCTGATAGAAGTGTGGGGCGAACTGGGAATCCCATAACACTTTATGGTAAACATGAATAGGTAACGGGTCCTGGGTAGTCCATTTCCAACCCATAGTGGGGAATTTAGACACATAACAAATAGAATCCATAATATACGCAGACAGATAAAAAGGAGGATAGACCCTTTGAGACAAGGATCTTTTAGACCGGTAATTCATAACAGTCGTGTATAGATTATCAGAAAATATCTTGGCTGAATCCATAATATCGGCGTTTGTGGCAGTGTCTATGAGTGGTAGCCATTCAGACGAACATTTATTGATATCCGGCATCCCAAATAGTCTACAAAGCATGGCCGCAACAAAACAATACGGAGAGGTGAGGGAGTCAGTGCTGTACATACCGTTTTTGTCCTTTTTGAGCGGCTCCTCTTTTCTGGACCAATCTTTAGTGGTCTCTACCAGGTTTGGGTTCTCCGCTGCAAATTTCTTGACAAATTGTGCATTGTAAGTCGTCTGCGGTTCAGGAAGATGATACATAAGCTTTAAGTCTTGCGCGGCGAATGAACCTATGAGCCCATGTCCTTGAATCTTGAATTGTCTGTTGTTCAACTCTGCATTGTCAAGTATCCACTTGATCATATCTGTATATGGTAAAATTTTATGTCTAGCTGCTATTTGGTGAAGAAATGAACATGCTAGCTCCTCCAAGGACGACTCGGAAGAGCGTTGTGAGCCCGCGGCAATATCAACTTTCATTACTCTAGGATTTTCTTCCTCCAGTAGCCTGTACATGCTTTCCCACGTTGAAATTCCTTCGTCTTTGTTGCAGGCAGTGTCTGTATACAAAGGGGCCATCTCCTTCGTCTTTTCCTTCGCCTCGGAGCCTTGAGCTTTATGTTTCTTTCCCATTTGCTCCTGCGTTTGGCTTTGAATCTTCTTAGCTCTTCGTTCCTACAGATTACGAGTGAAGTGGAAATGACTGATTAAGAAAGGTGATGGGAGAGTTTTAAATGCAACAGATATATCAAGTATGCCACTTTACGTGAAGTAATTCTTTACAAAAGCACGCGTCTTCATTTTATTTAATAACTGACAACTAATCCATTTATTATCATTAAAAGCGCATGATCTTGAGTCAGATTATGGTAAGTGGCTTTTCTTTGAATGGCATGCCCAAAGGATTCGTGATTAAATGATTCATGATTTGCTTACGTAACATCAAATATCGTGCCATCGCAAATCGCAAGATCGCAGTTTGCACCATTGCAGATTTCACCATCGTAGCGATCGCAACATCGTAGGTCGTAGAAGTTTAATATTTGCCAAATATTGCCAGTTTATTTTTGCGATATACGATCTTGCGATCGATGTTATCGCAGATCGGTAGATCTTGAAGTTTTTCCTTATGAGTATTACTTCATTGTGATGCGATGTTATGCTTAACGCGGGGGTTTTGCGCATACTGATATTATAGGGAAATGAAGGCATCCTATCTTTTTTGCAACGCAGTTTTAAAGACTTTTACCTTATCGTAGACTTAGGTTTAAAAAAAATATTTGAAAGACCATTCTAAGCTTATGATGGTAACCTTATTTTGAAGAAAGGAAAAACTTGCTTTTTCTTAAAAAATTAACTAAGGGTCCCCATTCATTTAGTATTTTGGACAACACTTAAATGAACAAGGGGGGTTGTTGCTGGCCACAATAAGTGGCGATTCACTTGGGAGAACCAGTTATCTTTGATCTTCTATTGACATTTTTCAAACTTTCGAAAACAAAAATTTTCTCAGAAAACTTAAACTTTATTATAGAAAGATAAAACATATTATACTTCAAACTGTTAATGATATTTTGTTTCAACCCCTTTCTATTTTAATTACTTGTATCCTTAGCTTGTCCTTGCATTTACATCAGCCCTTACTTGGTCTTAAAATAAAAATTAAAATAAAGTGCTCCCTGTATAGCAGTCCTTTTTAAATATGCTTCTTTGTCGTAGGTAGAGCCTCTTCTACCAGCAGGCGTCCATAGCCTCGACAGGGTTACCTATTACCCAGTAATGATCCTTTCTCTCACCTAAGGTTATTTACAACCTTTCAGAGAAAAACCCATTTTGACACTTTTTCCTTTTTTATTCTCTAAAGAAAAATGTCTTGGTTTGGTGGCCAAATTATGACACAGTGATTCACTTGATTTACACTTTTGTTGAACAAGTTGGCTCGTGATGAGACCCCTTGTCTTTTGATTGCAACAATCTTGAGTCGTTGCCCTGTTTTGGTGGATAGTATTGGCAAAGTCAGCAAGTTATAATATCTGTGATCATGATAAGCCGACTCGTGATGAGACCTCTTATTCTTTGAGATATAGTGTTTTCTCGGATTGTTTCTTTGAATGTTGCGATTTCCTTTAGTAGGGAGGAAGTCAATTTTTTCCTTAAGAAAGTTCTGGATGACAATAATAGAGCTTCTTTGGAAATGGCTATTTCTACAGGGAATCCTTATTTTGTTATCGATGCCTTTCATTGTACTGACATAAAACAATTCCTTCACTAAGTTTGCTTTCTTCAAATTTTTTGGAGTTGAAACTAGTATCATATCTGGGTTAAAGTTCTATTGATAATAAAGATAAAGTTTCCAAAAAGATTTGCTATTTATAGAAGCAGAAGTTCAAAATCTTGACAGAGAAAAGGTGTCTTTAGTAAATGTCAAATGCTGTTAACCAAAGCAAATTTTATTATGGAGAAAAATATTTAACGAAATGAGAGGTAGATATTCCCTAGGGTTATGTACAGAATAGGGATAATCTCTTCTCTTATTTTTCCTACCAACTATTAAAAGTAAACCTAATAACCTAGCTAAATTACTCCTACTCCTACTCTAACTATATACAAAATTTAACTAGGTGAAATGATATTTCCAGTGGAGCCATCTTTTCATTTTTATTCCTACACGTATGTAACTTTCCAACATCAGTGTTAAGAACAAAACTTTTCTTGAACTGTTAATGTTGGATGTGGAATAAGAATGTGTAACTTCAGTTGGAATTCTGTCCGAAATTTCTTTCTCATGAAAATTTCTTTCCAACTGGATATCTATTGGATCATAAAAATGAGGATGAATTTCTGTTATGGATTGATGATCTTGTAATAGAGGAAGTTCTGAACATCCTTGACACAGTTTAGCTTTCCAAAATGGTAGCTCGTCTTTTGAATGTTCTTTGATAAGGTGCTCAACATACCATAGTAATCTATCAAAAGTCTGAAAATTTAAAACACAATCTGATTTTGTACAAAATGAGTGCAAGTGAGAAAGAAATAAATGATTATCTGTACAAATAATGTTACAGCACAATTGGGATTGGCTTGGAATATTTTGTTGTTCACAAGAACTGGCCAGAGTTATGGGATCCGAGCAATTTCGAATTCCATCTTGTGAATCAGAAGACAAATTATGATTGTGAACAGGCATGGGGGTTTCTTCATGATATGAATCATAGATCGGGATATTGCCTTGGATAGTAAAATCAGGCAAATGATCTTTTGCTTTGAAATGAGGATTGACTGATATGATTTCCGAATTAGAATATCTCTCATTATCTGAGTTTCGATGAGTTACTTGGGATATATCAATAACATCATCGTTGTCAAAGTAACCATCATAAATGATTTTACAGGTTTCCCTAGATTTCTCTTTTTCGTCATATATTTTCAGACAAGGGAGGTCAAGTGTTTCTTGTTTGAAAATGATCAAAGGATGTTCTATAGTTGTCTTTTTATCTTGAAAACCTAATGATGACTCATTTGAATAATCCTCTGTGTTTTTTGAGATATCTTTAATATTCAGAGGGGAAAAGTTATCATCACTAAAAACATCAGGATAAAGAGAAAAATGTGATTCTGAAACAATGCATTTGAGAATATCATCATGGAAAAATCTTTGTTCATCAGATTCATCATAGACATCGGGCTTTAGATCATACCTTTGTGTACTGATACTTTTTCAAAGAGAAATAGTTTGCTATTCTAACCTTGGCATCTGCATTTGTTGACTTGCAACGATATTATCTGACCTTGTATCAAAGTCATCTCCTGGTTCCAAGGAAGGCTCTCCTCCAGTATCCTTGCTTTTGTCTTCTGCATGACTCCTAGGATTTGGAGACTTTCTTCATTATGGTCGATTTGTATATTCAAATTGGAATTCTCGTTCATATTAGAAAGAAATGAGACAAAACTTGAACTAATTTCTGCTTGATCAGACATAGGAGGCAGGGAATGTTCAGCATAATCTAAAGATTCTTCATCTATGAGTTCACTTTCAAGATCATACTTTAGACAATCAAGATGAAATCGCATATTAAAATCTCTAACAGATTCATCTTGTTTCCGTAGATAATCAATTTCATCATATACCTGGTCATAATCATAACAATCAAATTCAAAAATGAAAGTCTTGACAAATTGGTCCCAGCTGTGAATTGATGCAACTGGGAGGGTTCTCCACCATTTTCTAGCTTCCGCCATGAATGTAAGAGTAAAAATTCTGCATAAAACGCCTTCATCAATTCTTTGAACATCATAACTTGAAACTCTTTGAATAAATTGAAGAGCATGATTAAAAGCAAAAGAATTATTCTTACCATTGAATTTTACCTGAGACAAGAGTCTTACCACTTCAGGTGGAGTGTTGGAAGAGGTAAGAACATGGATGCAACTCCAAATGGGAAGTTTGTGAGCAGCCATCCAGATTCAAATGTTACAATTGAAAATCATTCCAACAAACACTATGTTCAGGCCCTCCTTCTAGCGCCAAATATGTTGAAGCCCCAAAAATCGGGTTGAAAACAAGGGGGATACCCACCCGGTTCGGACCTTGGTTGGCAGCTCCTTATCCGTTTCGTATAGCGGGTCCGACTGGGGATAATGGGACCAGTTTCCCAATCTAAGGGTATGTGTGTGTGTAGAGTTGGATAATGTTGATCTAAGAGTACTTTAAAGCTATTTTAATTCAGATTCTTAAACTAACTCTATGATATTGTAATCTAATGAGAAACAACACATCTAATCTACGCTAACTCGAGATGTATATCTTCTATTATGCAATCTAAAGAGATTTCAAACAATAACTGGTAATAAAGATCATTCAGTTATCATAAGAATAGAAATCAATTAAGATAAACCACTTTGCATAAGAAGTTAGGCAAAACAGTTGTGAACAGCATATCGCATAATAAGTTATTCATATATAAGACATAAATAAATGACTCCACTGTACAGAAGTGCCAAATGGTAACTCATACATTCATGCAATAACATATAAACAACTGAAAACCGTATATCACTTAAAGAATATAAGCAGAAATGGCCAAGAGATAAAAGTACCATTTATGACTAATCCTACTCACAAACTTCAAGCAAAAACGATTTATCTCTACTTGTTCTAACATCTACTAAGAGTACAAAAGTGCAACATCTGTAGTAGACATCAAATGCAAATAAAAAATAAATCTCGATCCATCCATTCATCAAAACCTCCTTTGAGGGTGCAGAAGTGCATGTTCCGAGGACAAGTTTTTGATAAATCTCTGGACCCTTCTCTAAATGCATGAGAAGGGTTTAAATACTGCTAACTAATTAACTTAATTACATAAATTTAGGATACGGTTTTAAATGACCGCCCTTCTGATAAAGAAAAACTATTTCTAAAAAAATAATCTAATTCTAAACTATTTCTGTATTTTCTCCTTAGTGTTGCAAGCACGCAACATTCGCCATGAGAAGAGTCGGCTGGTTGCCTTCCGTTTTCGTTTGAGCTATGGAAATAGAAATAACAAGCGTTGGCACCACTTTCTGGTAAACTAGAAGATATTTTCGAGAATCTTCCTCTTGCTGGGTGTATTCACTGCGTGTATACTTGGTAATGACCCAAATTTCTCTTAAACTGATTCTGCTTTTGCTATTTTGGTTTCCGGCCTTGCGGATGACTGAAAAAGTTAGAGACTTAACTCTCTGAATAATTTTCTGCATTGAAAACTGTCTACGTTCTTCATTCCGAGCTTTTCTGGTGCGTAAGCTTCAGGGTCTTTTGTAAACATGATGCTTTTGTGCGTCTTTGACTCTGAGCCTTAGGTGGCCTATTGACATCAGCATCTATTGAGTGATACTCTGGAATCCGTGGTCCTGTCGCATGCGGCATCCGTCTCTGAAGGGATTTCTTCTCTGTTCTCCGAGCATTGACGCTTTCCCCTTTTCCTTAGATGTCTCCTGCACATTGCTTCATGTTATTTTCTGTCTTACAGTTTATGCAAAGGAAAAGAGTAATGGTAATAAAGATTGACATGAAAGCTTTAGGCTCTTATCAATGCATAATCATGATATCTATAGCGAACCGACTCTTTGAAAAACACGAGACTGTCCTTCCTGAATATTTTCGCGTACAATTATTAATTTCTTTTAAGGCGCGCGCCCAATTTTGGTTAACGAACAGCTTTTCATTGAATACTGCGTCGAGGAAAATTTGCGATGGGCGATTTCTGCGACTCGCATCGCAGCATTGCAGATCGCATCGTCAAGATGTGTCATCGCAGAAAATCATGATCGTGAATTTTCGCAAATCGTATTTATCGCAGATCGCATTCATCGCAGATCACAGTATCGCAGATCGCAGCATTGCAGATCGCAGCATCGCAGATTTAGTCGTTCAGTTATTGTGTGCTACTTATGTGATGTTGCGATATGCGACGTCGCATATCGGCCATCAGAGATTTCTTAAGTTTTTTCATTTAAGAGCGCTTCATAATGAATGCGATGCGATGAATTTCACGTCGCTTCTTCGTAGTTTACTATGCTCATAAGAAAAACGTTTCATTCTTTTGTTGCGATAAAGTTTTTAGGAGTTCAATACAAAAAAAAAAAATTATCAAATGTTTATTCGGATTTTCTATTAAGGGTCCCCATTTGCTTGGTGTTATTGCTAATATCAAACAAAGAGGGGGGTTGTTGGTGGCCACAACAACTTCTAAGATTACATACTCCAAAATTCTAAGATTACAAAAACTTCCAGATTACAAATGAAGGAGATTGTACTCCTATTTATACAATGGGATGAGTAACAAACTCATAATTATCATCCACTAATCTCTCTTTAGTTCCATAAATCTCTCAACCATCTAGACACATAACCCCTTTTTGTCCTTGATTTTCTCCATGAGGTTTATCTCTTCAAATTCTAACCCCTTTTTTTCCTTGATTTTCTCCATGAGACTTATCTTATCAAATTCCGATTTGATCATTCAAGGCCACATAAAGGTGTCTTGGAAGCTTCCTTGGAACCTACACATGTCACAAAAACAATCCACTTTCCATATATGAAGTAAAATATATTATTTTCTAATATTTAATCAAGAATTTCTCTTAAAAATGCTTAAAAATAAATAATATTTGGAAGATATAAGTGAGACCCATTAATGGTGAACATTAGGGAAAATGAAGTGACATGGTGGTGAATAATGAGTGATATAATGGAAGCATAGGGGAAAAATTTATGGTAATGAGTGAGATTTGTATGGCATTTTGAAGCCCAAACACCCATACATGGACTTTTTCATCTTGCAAACTAGCTCTTTCTTACCTTTCATTGTAAAACCTTCTAGCTATTTCATGTAGATTTATTCTTCCATATCCCCATGTAGGATTGTTGTCTTCACATTCATCTATTGTACTTCAAGATAAACAGTAGTAGCAATAGATACAAGAAATCTAATAGAAGTTAACTTAGCAATAACAAAAAATATTTAGGGGTGGCAAGAGGGGGAGGGGTTTTGTATAACCCTGATGAAAAATTGGTTATAAGATATGCATGGGGATTAGGAACTATGACTAAAAACCAAGTTGAATCACATGGCCTGCCGCAAGGCTTGCTACTGGCAATATCTACCTAACTCATATAATCATCCTTGGAGATTTTCTTATCAAAATTAAACACCTTCTCACTAGGACCTAGCCAAAAGCCAGTCACCTTGATAACATTTTGAAAATAATCGAAGCGTTTTTTGATGAATACCTCATAAAGAGTTCTATCATATTCTGCAAAAGCAAAACTCTAAGGCTGACAAGTGTGCCAATCATGCATGCTAGCTTAAAGTCGGACAACTTGAAACCAATGATATCCAGGGTTGGTGCAATTTACCATAAACCTAATCTTACCCATATGGAACTCATGAATAATATGTCCTGTACCCATAGAATCATTCCTACAACAATTAAAAGTCTCCTTGATGTCAAGTTATTAATGGAATATCAGTGCGCACAGGTGGCCAAGAGCCTGAATCTAGTTGTGGCATCTTGTAATCCATTAAACCTTCCTGTTGACGCAGGACTCATCACATTGACATACAAATTGTTTGTCTATAGGTCAAAGAGAGAGTACACAACACACCATCCGAAGTATGATTTTTATTGGTAGCATAATTATTATGAAAAGTTATATGGCATTCAATCCTCCTGCATGTAGTTTAACAAGGCATTGTCATACAATGATGATTCAAACTCTTCCTAGACATGGGGATATATCCTATTTAAGTCCCAATTCTTTGGAAATTGGAAGCAACTATAAGAAAACCTTGGGGTCTCCAAACCAAGCAGTGGGGATCCAATTCTAGCATGTGAAAGACAATCTCAGTTCTACGCATCATTCATTCTTGAAAATTGCATGAGGGTTGGCAACTTGAATCTCCAAACTAATGTGGGAGTCACTATCAGATCCCTCGGCTCAATGAGGGAACTTTTTCCAAATTAGGAGTTTATTCCACAATTGGTATGTCCCCCTATTAATACAGTCATAACAAGCAACCATAGAAAGGAGAAAAGTACAAGAAGGGTGATTCTAGTGCAAAACTATTGGCACCCTTGTCATTCTCGGTGACCTTTGTGACACTGTCAGGCAAGGGACTAACATAGTTTCATCAATTTTTTTTCAAATTTGTTTATCTTATTTTGAGTGCTTTACCTGGTCAAGGGTATTTGGCTCCTTTGGACTAATTTTGTCTCATCCTTTGGTTAGGAAAATAAGCATCCCTCTCTATAGTGTTTATTTCAAACCAATTTCTCAGAGTGCATCACATTTGTTCTCATTTATTGGCACAATGAATTAGAAGGAAGGTTGAAGGTGATGGTACTTCAAGGTAGATTTGCAGTCAGAATGTAAAGGAGACACATAAGTATGGCAGAAAGAAACCAAGTAGTCGGAAGGCTAAATTGTGGAAGTCCGGACATAGTTCCACAGTTGAAGAAGAAAATAAATGTTTTGTAAGTTGACTTGCTTGTTTGAAATCTAAAGATAAAATACTATAGATTGTGCACAATCCAAGTGTTGGAGGAAAACCAATCCCTTAAAGAACCATTGGCCATGTAAGTTGATGATATGGAGGCCTTGTGTAGCCACCTCTTAGAGCTCCATGATCAAATTAATCTTCTGAAAGTGAGGTTCAATAAAAGTGATGATGCATCCAAGACCCCACATGAGCAACTTCTTAACCTTAATAGGCCAACAATAGGGGAGGAAAATAGATTAACCTTACAAATGTTTCCATGTAAATTTTTCCTACTGTTGGGTAGTTTTTATTGTATATATAGTTTTAGGAATGCTTTGTATTTTGGTATAATTTTTAGTCTCATAAGTATATTACCAACAATTAGTATCCATTTGGACTAGCAAGAGGATGCTTATATTGTAAACTTTCTCGTTTAATCGTGGTGACCGGGCACAGATTTAATACAAATATCACTCACTCTTGTTATAAAAAAAAGGAGAAAATATTTCACCGAAGTCAATTCCCTCTACATCGGAATAACCTTTTGCTACTGACCAAGCTTTGTATTTATCCACTTTATCTTTAGAATTCAACTTCTTACTAAACACTCATTTGCTACTAATGGGCTTTCATCCACTTGGAAACTCAACTAGATCTCAAGCCTCATTCTTGTCCAAGGTTTTTGTTTCCTCGACCATGGCCTTTTTGCAAATCCTACCATCCTCTAAATTCACATCCTCCCCAATAGTTTTGGGATCATCATCAATAACAGACAAGTTTAAAGTGGGGATTGTTAAGCAAACTTGACTCAATTATAGATTTAAAGTTGTTAGGTCTATAATACGTGTTTTTTGGGCATGTGATATTAGATACCAATCGTATGACATGTAAAAAAGCCCATAAATAGGATAAAATTCTTTCATTGTAAGGTGCCTTTTGGCCAAGAGTAATAGATCTATTAATATTTGTTTTTTCCCCTATAAGTGTTTTCTATGATAAATTTTGTGTTCATTATGTGTTGCTAGCTTATGTTTATAAATTGTTTCTCTCTTGGATATTACTTATCTATTGAATTTTTAATCCTAATATATATGAGAATGTTATTTCTAGCAAAGGAACATTGAGGGTTGATGAGGAGCAATTAATTGTAACATAAGATTTAAGCAAGGTTATCGCTATCAGCTACCGTTTTGGGCATATACATTGATAAGTTAGAGGGTTTCTTAGAAGAAGAAGTATGTGTCAACACAACTCTAATAGAAAATTCATCATCTTTCTTATTTATGTTGATGATATTATTTTTATAGCGAGGAGTCCCTATGATCTTAACAAGCAAATAGTGATTCTCAAGGATTTTTTCTCTCATATGGGTAAAACTATTAACAGTAACGAAACAAATATTATGATAGTAAAATCCAAAAATATAACTTATGCTAATTTTATATATGATGATAATATATTGAAGAAGTGAGTTCATTCAAATATCTCGGAATTAGTCTTCATCACAAACTCAACTGGATTTGTAGTACTGAGAAAAGGATAAATGGAGAGTGGAAAATTTTCTATGGATTTTCAAGAAATTGTAAATACGTAAACCTCATTGGCATTGAGATAATAAGCAAATCCTCTTTGAAACCTTCATAGCCCTTGTTATCTTATATCGTTGTGAGGTTTTAGACCTTCATAACTCTTGCTATCTTATATTGTCATTTTATCTTATCTCTAGAGAGTTGTGAAGAAAGATATAGTAAATACAAAAACATTTTATAACTTATGATCTTAAAATTAAAGGAAATACACTCCATCATATCCCCCCTGTAGAAACAAGTATTTACCCAATTGAGAAGATAACTATGACTAGGTACTTAATGTAAAAGAATAAAATAAATAACATAGAATACAAGAGGCTTCCTAAGGTTTCTTCAAAATCTAGTCGAAACCTCGTATGGCTTAAGCGAGGTTAACACAAAGATGCCAACTCTTTACTAAATCATTGGGGTGTCAAGGAAGAGGCTACTCTTCTAAATAACAATAATTTTAAAAATAGTATCATTTAAATTTAAGAAGAAATTATGATGCAGTAAAGAATAAGAGAATAAGAGAAAATTAAGATACTACAAGTGGGTGATCAACCTTAATCTAGAAGGTTTAAATTTTCTCTGTGTGTTTAGATGTGTAAAGAGGAAAATCAACATTGTTAAAATGAAAACAAACTCTCATGTGCTTCATAGTGAAACAAGGCATTGGGCAAATTCTAAAATGTCGTGGGTCAAAAGAACTTGTCATCTTTGTGACACTAAGAGCGTTGAAGATGAAAAGAACTTCCTTATATAATATCCCTAGTATACTCATATTAAAACTCAATTTTAAAATATTTCGTACAACACTGACCTTCCTAACCTTTTAACTTATCAAAATTATAGTGATTTAAGAATGTTTATCTTAATAGGACAAAATAATATTTTAAAATAAATCAAGTAATTTATGTCCTTTTTAAAAATTCAATTAACTAATGAATGTTAATAACCACCACCACCATCAACATCATTATCCATATCATAAATATTTTTATATATTTTATTTTATTTATATTATTCACACTAAGTTGTCAATAGTTTTTATTCTTTCCTATCTATTTTTACAGTTTTTATGAGTTTTGACAGATTAAATTTACTACTTGGGGAAATTGTTTGTGCAATTACTTCTCTCAAAATAATTTGTTGCCTAATTTGGTAAACTTGAAAGAAATATGAGTATGTTTTGTTTTGTTTTCAATTTTTTTGTGTGATTTTATATTTCTTAGGTTTTTGTTTTATTTAAAATTTTTGTTGTTTAACTATATCTAAAAATGATACTTTTATCTTTCAATAGATTGTGAACATATAAAGTAATATTTTCTTAATGCTCTTGAAAGGAAAATTCCTTCGAATGAACTTATAGGTTTTACTAAAACATCCACCAGCAAATGTTTTTTTTTTTTTTTTTTGCTTGTTGATTGGTTGGACTAAAACGTCCACCAAGCTAGTGTTTTGTTTTCTTTTTACAGTGACTAGAACCTACCTTGCCCAATCATCCTTGTTAGTTTAAAAAACTTTGAAAGAGATCCCATATTCTCTACTCTAGTAACTTTACTTAGGTGCATTCATGTCTACATTCTAAAGTCATTTGGTTTTGACTGTCTTCATGTAAGGTCAATACTTTTTGTAAAATTTTTGATAATGCTACTTTCCACTATATGCATGGTAATCCCAGTGGACCCATAGTCCTATAGGTCATAAGAAGGAACGAAGGGCTCCCAATGAAGCATCTTTTGTAATACTTTTGGCTTTTTTCTATCAATAGAAATGCATTGACAAAATTTACCAAAAACAAAAACTTAGAGGTGGTGATCACTTAATGTTGCCTCAATGTAGATAAGTTAACTACGAAGGGGTCAAGGAACTAACTCTTCACTTTGAAAGGAAAATTGGCATAAGAGTATTTTGATAATTGGTCATCAAAGCATGGTCAATGGAAAAGGAATTATGGTTTTATGTTTTAAGGTTTCATGGGGTTGAATACTAGTTCAAGTCCTTAAGAGGATCCATTTCGCTATTTGGAAATTTCGTTAAGGATTAAATTGATAATAATCTATATGTTCATAAGTAGTTGGATGACTATTTGACAATATCATTAAAGGCTTAACTGATAGCAATTTACATGTTGGAGTGGTTAGATGATTATTTGGATATTTCATTAAGGGTTAAATTGATAAAAATATATATGTTTTTGAGTAGGTGGATTGTTATATGTTCAATCAAACTATTAGGTACCAAATTACTACCCATGTATTGCAAGTGGTTGAAAAAATGATTCCATGAAATGTGCTCTTTAGGATAGAAATAGTTGTAGGATGGTTAGTGCTTAATGATTTCACATGGAACGAGCATGTTACTCATATTTTCAACACTAGATTTGAGCAAATATTGGTTTGTGGGAAACCATCTACTCAACATGTTTGTTTACACTACAACAAAACCCTGTGATTAGCATCACTTTTTGCTTCCTTCTTTGCACCTAGAGCCCATATTTGGTGTTATTTGTGTCCATTTACCAAATATGGTGCAAAACTTAATGCAAAGTTTGCACCAAGCTTTGCACCAAGTCTTACATCAAGTTTAGCACCAAGTATTGTAATAGGTTTTGCACCAGATTTTACACCAAGTTTTACGCCAAGTTTTATGCCAAGTTTTATGCCATCCTTTGCACCATGTTTTCCATCAAGTTTGGCACCTAATCTTGTTTCACCAACTTTTGCATCCTCTATTACATCCACTTTTTGCGCCTACACTTGCATCAACTTTTGCATCATCTCTTGCATCCTCTTTTGAATCATTTCTTAAATAATTGTTTCCATCCATTTTTGTATTTTTTTCATCCCCTTTGTGCCAAGTTTTGAATCAAGGTTTGTGTCTAGTTTTACCTCTAAATTTTCATTTGCTTTTGTTGCATTGACTTTTACATCTTGTTTTACATCGATATTTACATCCTCTTTTTCATATGTTATTGTGTCCACTATTTCATCCATTTTTCTTGTGCCATAATTTGCACCTAGTTTGAAACCTCCCTTTGAACACTTTTTTGCTTCTAAATTTGCATCCACGATTGCATCCTCATAAACATCTAGGTTTTCATTGACTTTTACATATATTTTTGCATCCCTTTTTACATCCACCTTTGCATCAATATTTGCATAAGGTTTTGTGTCTCATATTGCATCTACTTTCACATTGAATTTTGTTGCATCAACTTTTGCATCGTATTTTACATTCATTGTTGCACCCATGTTTATGCCCACTTTGGCATCCCTTTTTGAATCTTATTTTTCATTTTCATTTTGTTCTTTTTTTGCATCTATCATTACATCCACTTTTGTTGTGACACAATTTGTGGCATGTTTTGTACTCATTGTTGTACCCACATTTGCTTCCAATTTTGCATCTATTTTTGCATCCACTTTTGTGTTGGGCTTTGCGTATCATTTTGTATATTCTTTTGCATGTACTTCCATTGCATCCATATTTTGCATCCAATTTTGTTTCTCCTGTTGCACCCATGTTTGCATCCACTTTTACATCCCTTATAACATTTTGTCTTGCATCTAAGTTTGCATCTTTTTTGTGTCTATTATTACATCCACTTTTGTTGTGCTATGATTTGTGCCATATCTTATGCCTGTCATTACAACCCACATTTTCTTCCATTATTGTATCCACATTTACATCCTCTTTTGTGTCCAAGTTTGCATCAAATATTGTTTATGTTTCTTGCATCCCATTTTGAATCTATTTTTACATCCACTTTTGATTCGTCCAATTTTGTAACTAATTTTGTGTCCACTACTACACCCATTTTTGGCCCATGTTTACATCCCTTTGTGCATCCAACTTTTGCTCCTTTTTGCATTCAAGTTTGTGTCTTTTTTTTTTTACATTCGTTATTGTATCCACATTTTTTTCACCACAATTCATGCTCCCATGTTTTCTTCCACTTTTTCATCCATGCTTGCATCCTATTTTGTGTTCAAGTTGGCATCAACTATTGCATCTACTTTTTCTTCGACTTTTGTGTCAATTTTTTTGTCTTGTTTTGCATCTACTTATGTTGTGTCCAATCTTCATCCAATTTACGTTTATTTTTACCCTTATTTTTTTGTTCACTTTTGCATCCATTTTCCAACACACATCATATTTTTTACATTGATGATATTTCTTATGACATTGAAAATTATGAACAACTAATGACAATGTCAATAATTATGACGATGATGATAATGATGATGATGATGACATGAATTGCGATTGTTTTATAATGACAATGATGATAAAGATGATGGGGGTTAGAATGACAATGATGATGACGATGCTAATGACCTTGGCCATTTTTCCAAATTTTTAAATGTTGTCATGGTCATAATCATACTCATTATCTTTGGCGTTATCTTCCAATTCATCATCATATGGTCATCATTATCATTATTTTCATCTTGGTCATCATCAACAACAATAATGACATGAATGATGATTGTGATGTTCATGATGAACATGACAACAATTACAATAACAATTATATTAGTTATGATGATGGGGATGATGACAATTATAATGATGATGATAATGGTAGTGATGATGATGATCATCAATCATCTCTAAAAAATAAAGTTGTTATTTCTCTTGCATATATCATGTGTCCTAACAAACCTTTTTGAGCACTAATAACATTTTTTGGGTTGATGATATTTCTTACGATACCTATAATTATGAATAATTGACGAATGTCCATAATAATGATGATGATGAAGACATTAATGCTGATTATGACGATAATGAAATGATGACAATAATGATGACGATGATAATGGTGATGATGGTGATAATGAATATGATGAGCCTCCCTCTAAACTAGGGAGGTACTCATAATGAGACAAAAAGGTACTCTCAAGTTGAAATATTCATATAAGAAGGGATCTGGATTGATAAGCATCAATGATGATTTACATCATCATAGCCAACATTGTCAAAATAGCAAGGCCTTGACTAACAAGTTTATCCCTCCGTTAGATTAGAGCACAATGTTGGGAGACATAAATTTGGACATCACTACCTCTCTAGGCACTTACCCCACAAGGATGTTCACCAGCTATGTCCTCACATGATCATTTCCTAATCCATTATCATAATATTTGACATTAGGAAATGTCGATCCTCATGACTATTCTTATCTTGGATTAATGTACTTGACTTATGGTGGTTAGTCCTAGTCAAAGTACAAATTCTCAAAGAATATTGGTCCCAGATGTTTATCCAATCCACAATTGTCCCTACTGGTGTCTATACTAGGCTTACGACTGTTAGCCCTAGCCATAGTACATGACACATGGATAATATGGTGTCTACCCTCACTCCCTATCAACCAGAGAGGAGACGTCCACAAGCATAAGATTTTCTCAAGAATACCCATCATTTTCATAGAGAATAACATCATTATTTTGTTTTCATCTCATGTCGCCTTTATGATTAAGAATTCATAGATTTGTGGAAAAATATTTCCTCTTCTATCATTTGTCATGAAATAAAATAAAAAAGTGAAAGCCAAAATCATTAAACATACACTATAATGATTTATCTAAGTCTAAACTCTAAGGTTGAAGTGAAAATTCATGTAAATGATATATTTATGAGTTGTGTGAAACTTATGAAAACCTTATTCCCTAAGTATTATATATAATAAAAACAAAAAGAAAGAAAAATAAGTCCCAATGAATGGTAACTCATGTATTCACTCCCTCTTTGGAAAACATATGAATATATACACTCCTAGTCACAATTGATCACATGTTTGTGATGGTTAAATCATGAAGTCCTCTTTTCCCCTTGCATTTTCACTTCATCATTTAAGCACCTAATTGAGGATCTAGGGAATGTTTGTTTCTTAAGGATTTCATGTCTACTCTTGGTTTACTTATATCACACTACTATCAATTTATGTGACAGAGTGAAATACATAAGTTTGTGGAGTTATTAGAATAGTGTATTAAGTTAGTCACCACACACACATGTATTACATCTCATTGATCCACATGTGTGGGTTGGAGACTCATTGCTTGACAACTCTAATGGAGAGTACTTTATGGCTTTAATGGTATAGATTAAAAAATATCTTGTTAAACATTGTGATTCATCCTTTCTTTTCCTCGAGACACTTGATAATATTGAAGTCACTCCCAATAATCTATGAATATGGGGAGTATAAATTACTTGTGCTAGAAATAGAATTGATAAATAGATGTTTTCCATTTGTGATATCGGAGCCATAGACATTGGATACATGGTAGTAGTTCTCAATGTCAATTAACTAAAATTGTATTGTCATAATGTGAAAAGAGGTAAACATATTGGTAGCATTGATGTCCTAATAATTTCAAATAATAACCATTCCACCCAAGTATCTCTAAGCATTAATCACTACTACTTGGAAATTCCTCCCCCATTTGCTAATTATATGAGGTAGAACCTCACTTAATATTTTTGTTTCTTATATCAACATTATTGATGGGTTCTTTGTGTACCATTTTTCTTTTAGGAGTCTTTGTTCTTATTTAATATTGAGGCTCCTAATGTTCCATGAGACTATTTTCAGGGATAATTTACACAAAAAGAAAGTATATTGTGACTAAAAACAAACATGTCTCAAGATTTAAGTGCTTGGACAATTCCAGTTCATGACTCCTATATTCCCTTAACCTGGGACCGAATGGTGAACTTGATGGCCTTAAGGAAAATCGACCAATGAAAATCTAAAAAAGAGGTGACTTTTGACTTTATCACATAAAATTTAATATACTAAAAAAAATATCCATAACAATTTCATCAATAAATGAATCATTAAAAAAAATATCCAAAACAATTTCATCAAGCAATGAATCATTGCATTATAAAATACAATCTATAAACCTTTTGGGAACGTTTTGCTAAACCATGCTAAAAAACCAACATATTTAAGATTAATATTTAAGAATAATATGGATAGTAACACATTTTGATCAATTAAATAACATTTTATCAAGCCTAAAAATTGTCACTAACAGAAAACTATAAAGCATGCAACTAATGGAAGTGACCACTCAAGGCCACCATAAGACAATTAATCTATTAAGACCAATATTAATGGGGACAAACATCTACAAAGGACAAAGGCAAACCTATTTTAACTTTATTGTTTTATTAGCTTGGTTCAAGATGAACATTTCAAGATATCATGAAGAACATAATTAGTTTTATTACATTAAGAAAACCCAAGCACATTCTATAAGTTAGCAAGGAAGAGATGTATAACACCCATCTCAACGACATAGCACATGGCATTGAGTTACTTTTTTATATATAATTTAAAATCCTATCATAAAATCACAAATTTAGCATGAATGAATGTTTAAAATCCATTTTTATAAAAACAAAATACAATTTTTCTTATAGGAAAAAAATACCAAAAACTAAATATATTTTTATAGAAAA
>APFE031178569.1:0-29696 GCA_000404065.3 Pinus taeda | reverse complement strand
TTGTTCATGTACAACTTACAAGCACATAAGAAAATAACTAAAGTCTAATCCTATTGATTTCCTTTGCTCCTCTTGCAAGAAAATGCCACAGCTTTCCCTTTCCCTCTAGATGTAAATGCTGGTGTTGGTGGAGTTGGCAGTGGAGTTTTCTATGCTCTAGAAGCTGAAGAACTAGAAGTAGGTGCTATAGGAGGTAGACCACATCCTCTATTGGTGGCAGGGGTAGCCCGGGCAGGTGGTGTCACCTGGAAACATTACAATCTCCCAATCCTGAAATCCTAAAAAATTGATAAGTCTGCTGCATTTTGAATGAAATCTAAAATTCTACTTTCTCCATATGAAATCCAATGAGGCCGGAACCACTCTCAAACATCCTAGAGTCATTTCATGGTAATGTTAAAAATTTAAGTAAAAGGATGAAAATGAAGATTAAGGAGAATGTCACTTTTACTTTAAGAATTTAACATTACCATGAATAGCATATCAATACTAGGGCCTAGAACGCTCAAACCCTTCTTGGCAGCAACCACATAGCTCTCCCCCTCCCCCAGCAATCAGAAATGAAAATGATATGAAAAAAAACCAAAATTAGATTTTTATAGGCCATGTAGAATTTTTTTACAGTCAACAGGCGATATTTTCGATTGTCGCGCGATATTTTCCGAAATATCGGCGATATTTCAGAAATCGCGCGATATTTTCAAAAGCTGAAAATATCGTGATATTTTGTCGGCGATATATCAGCTCGCCGAAAATATCGCGATATTTCTGAATATCGTCGATATCTCGGCGATATTATCAACAATGGTTTGTTGCATGTTTTTTAATATATTTATGCTAATAGAGTGAATTGGGTTAGTCACTTTGCCATGTCTAATGAGTGTTTTATGCAGATTTTTTGGACAATTTTGGACAAAGACAAAGAATTTATGAGCAAATGGCAGCGAACTTGAGGAAAACAGGGAAGAGGAGTTGTAGGGGGGGGTGTCTCTTTCATTAATGACCCCTTTCCTCGAATCCTCCACCACCAACTCGGAGCACAGAGGCCCACGTTGATGATTCCAAGGGACAGTCGAACAAGTCAAGTAGGACTGTTGTTTATCTTCAGTTCTAGGAAGCCGAGTTCCTTGATTTTAGGAGCACTGTTGGAAGTCCCCATTTGTATAAATAAGATGGCTTCAAGTCTCAGTAGGTTAGCAAGTTCTTAGTAGATTTTCGCACTTGTGTGCAACACATTGTTCAGCGTATTTTCGAGTCCTTTTTTAGAACAGTTTATGTGATGTAACTGCTATTTTTTATAAATGAAGATGAAATAGTTTTTGAGCCAGCACTGATCTCTCTCAGAGGGCTAAAGCTCTTGGGTTAGGGCCCAACCCAAGTTGTCCAGCACCTCCTTTGTGTATTTATATGTTTTCTTGCTTCCATTCATAAGTTAATTTCTGTTGCATAGATTCATTTTGCTTTGTTAGATTAGGTTTCTTTTGATGGTTAGCCTAGTTGTTTTTGTTTTAGTTACTTAAGTAGGTTGCTGCAGTGAAAAAAAAATATTCAAAAAGGCTACAACAGGCCCTGAGCTCCTTTCTCCCTTCTTGGGACTAAGATTTGAGGTCAAGGCACTACTGCTACCACCAAAAACATAGTTTTTGCTCTTCCATGCAACTGCTAGTGTGATAACTTGATTTGGAAAAGATGATATTGGTTCAGATTCATTTGCTTAGATCATTTCCTGTTCTTTTACCATAGTTCTCTCGCATGCTTTTCTGTTCATAATGTCTTGTTCAACATTTTCTGTTTGTAAGTCAGAAATTAGGTCAAGCTAGACAAAATTCTGTTTTTAGTTTTCTTTGGTCAATTTCGATAAAGTAAATGTGCAGATCTCTTGTAGGACCTCTCAGCTCACCATCCCTCCATAAAACAGCGAGCACCAGCTCCTTCCTCATAGATTTCCTAGCTCATTCACAACATTTCGCCAATCTGCCCCAATTTCTACATTTTTTCCATAAAGCTGCTTTCTTGCCATTCGAACAAACCATCCCATTCGTCCCTGACCTTCCTTGACAAGTTCTAGACACCTCAACACCTTCATCTAGCCTTCATTTCCATTTTCCCATCATTTTTCCACTTTCAAAACTTCAAAAACAGCTTTCGGCCTCCTCCTGTAAATCCTCCTCTAGAACCTCCTGTAGATCCCCTGCAACCTGTAGAATTTCCTGTGAGTGATTTTTTGAAGTCTGATCGCAATAGAAGTGTTCAGAAGGGTACTAGGGGCTTCTTAGGACCTCTCCACACCTTCCTCACCCTCTGCAAAAGCCAACTCCATCTTCCTTTGCCACCAAACCTCTGCACAGTCACAACCAGATAAATCACAAGCATAATAATTTCATATAAAAACACTTAAAAGTACAAAAAGATGGTTTCTTCTCATTTCTTTTCATAAGTGGCTTGAATAAATGCAATTTACCTTTTCAGTAGTCAATGGCAGTCATTTCATTAGTTTCCATCTCTTTTCTTACCAAAGTAGGGGTAGTGGGTAAACTAGGGTTTGCTAGGGTTTGCATTTCATTTTAGTTTTCATTCTCTTTCTGCAAATAGGATAGCCTTTGTAGAGTTAGTTTTCCTCCATCACAGTTAAAAGCTTTTTCTGAAAACTCATAAAAGTTAGCTTAAGCTTCTAGCGAACTTGTGCCAGTTGATCAAGTGATAGCCTGCAGTAAGAGCTAGTACTTGTGCATACAACACCGTTGCTTCCAAGTTTGTTACGAACTACCGGGTTGATAAAAGTAAAGAAGGAAGCCTCAGGAGTTGCAGCATTATTGCTGCAATACTGGAGCCCACCATTTTTTTGATGCCGTTGCCAAGGAAGCATCAGAGTATCTTATTCTAACCAAACACTAATGAATCCTATTTTTCCTTTCGGTCAAAAAGATTATGCAAAATTCTTCGGGATTCCCTCTTCCTTCTCTATTCCATCCTATAAGTACAGTCCCTGAAGAAATACTCTTTTTTTGTGATTACTGTTTTTCTTCTATTTTCCACTGCAACATTCTGCTAAGTAGTTTATTTCAACAAGGGTATAGTAGTTTTCATTTCAATTCTGTAATTTCGTTTCAGCAAGCATAGATTAGGAATTTCCTGCTTTCATTTCCATTCTGCAATTTCATTTCAGCAAGCGTAGATTAGGCATTTCCTGCTTTCATTTCAATTCTACAATTTCCATTTTAGCAAGCGTAGATTAGTCATTTCCTGCTTTCATTTCAATTCTGCAATTTCCATTCCAGCAAAATAGATTAGTCATTTCCTGCTTTCATTTCAATTCTGCAATTTCATTTCAGCAAAGTAGATTAGTCATTTCTTTTCTTTCATTTCAATTCTGCAATTTAATTTCAGAAAGATTCATTTCAATTAGTTCCAGTTTGTTGTTCAATCCATTTCAATTTTGCAGGTACAAAGAGAAAAAAACCAAATATCACACAAAAAGAAATTTCCTTTCATGCCTTGTAGGAACAGAGACAATTCAAGAAAATTCCTACCCAACACCCCCACCACATCACTAAGTCATCCTTCACTCTTCTTTGGTGGCAGTGATCCAAAAGAACCTATAGGTGAACCTCCAAAGATATACGAAGATCCTATAACAGAAAAAGAGCAAGAAACCATTCCTCCTGACTCTATGGCTGAAAACAGAAATGTTAGAGGAAATGGAGAAAGAATAGAGGGTGCCTTTTCTATCCGAGAGACCAATGGGAACACAAAAATGAAAAACATAAGTCCTTCAGCCTTACCTCACTTCCATGGATTGACTACCGAAGATTCTGATACCTTCTTGTTTGAATTTGTCGTTCTCTACCGAACCTATGACTATGCAGAAGACGAGCAGAAGTTGAAACTGTTTCCTTCTACCCTCAAGGATGCAACATTGCGCTGGTTCATGGGGTTACCTAGAAACAACATCACAACTTGGGCTCAGATGCAGCAAGCCTTTAACAACAAATACCGGGACTACTGTATGTCAAAGGATACCAAGGAAGAAATCTTCCAAATAACCATGGGAAGTGATGAATAGTTAGAAGACTATGAAAAGAGGTTTCAGCTCAGTTATAAAAGGGCCAGGTGCACACTTGACCCCAAATCTCTGAAGTTGGTCCTGCTCAGAGGAGTCCCTGAAGACCTTCTAGATACCCTTCATTTGCTGGCTGGGGGAGACATCTACCACCTTATGATGGCATAAAGACTGTGTTTAGAAACCATTCTAGGGCAGCCAGAAAGAGAGGTAAGGGAAGTCAACCTTTAGCCAGTACATCTTCATCCAGTTCATCCCTTAGAAGCGAACTTGAGAATCGACTGGAAGATTTCAAGTGCGAGATGAGGCAGCCTCTTGCCATGCAAATGGATACCTTGCATATCAAAAGGAAACAAGAGGAAGCCGAGAGGGCTTTGGCCATCTTTTGTCTCAGGTGCACTAGAAAGCATCCTAGGAATGAATGTCCATTGCACTCTATAGAAGTGTGTTTAGTCTATGAAGAAGACCATCCTACGAATCAGTGCCCTTCCTTGCCCGGAATTAAAGCTGCATATCAGGGGGCCAAAGGAGCCACTGAACCACTCTATTTCATGAACCAAAGGAGGCCACATGGACCCAGACCTTACCAGCAGGGAATGCAAGGGACATCCTAGACCTATTACAACCCCAATCAAGCCACTTCCATGCCTTCTTGGGGTCCCTCTGCTCATCCTTCCTGGTCCACACCCCCTCCTTGGTTGTATCCATCTCAATACCGTGCTCCTCCAGTTGCTCATTCATTTCACTCTTATGCTCAGCCACAGCGTCAGTGGAATGCACCTCATCATGGGTGGAGGCCACAGTACAACTCTCCTCCCGCTCTTTTGCCTCCACCACCTGCTCAACCTCAACCATTACCTCCTGCTCCACCAAGGCAACCCAAAATACCTGCTCAACCGAACCCGAACCCCAATAACAGGCAGGCCCAGTAGGTATATATTGGAGAAACATCATGCCCGACCTATGCTATGGGGATTCAGGAGATTAACCTACAATCTGGGAAGGTTCTCCCATATAGCCAACCTCCTCCTAAGGAGGATGAGGAGGAAAAACAAGAAAGTGAACCAAAAGCCATTCCACCCTTTTCTGAGAGACTAACTGGAACCACACAACTGACCCCAGAAGAAACTGAACTTCTGGGAGAATTGAAATAGCTATGTGTAAAGATACCACTTCTCCAAGCCATAAAAGATGTGCCTATATACAACAAGATGATTAAGGAGAAGTGCTTCAGGCACCCAGGCAGACGCAGGAGGGATGCTCCAACTATCAATGCCATAAGACAACTATCTGACCTGATGTTGGGACAGGTAATCTGTTCAAAATATCTAGACCCTAGGAGTCCTGTAGTCGATGTCCACATCAATGGCACCGTAATCTCCCATACCTTGATTGATCTAGGGGCTACCATTAATGTGATGACCAAAGACACTATGCTCAAGCTCAACCTTCAGGGCTCCCTGAGAAAGACCACAACAGTACTGCAGCTAGTAGACCGCTCCACCGTGACCCCTGAGGGGATTGTGGAAGATGTAATGGTCTTTATTGAATCCTGGGAGTACTCTGCTGATTTCCTGGTTCTCCAGCCAAAGGCAAAGCTCACTGGGTATCCTCTCATCCTGGGAAGACCTTGGTTGGCTACTGCAGATGCCTACATCAGTTGTCAAGCTGGGAACATGAAAATAAAAAACGGGCATATGTCCAAATAGCTAGTCCTATATCCTCTTGCCCAACCTCCGTTAGAACATGATTTACCTCTTTGGTTAGAGGAGTAAGATGAGGATGAAGTCTATTCCGCACCATTGTGTATAGTAGAAGCTACCATGGGGGGCCCACAAACCAAGGATGATCTTATTGAAAACTTGATTTAGAATCCACCCCCCAGTGTGTTGCCATTAGAAGATATGGTGGAAGAAACCCAAGCCAATCCTTTAGTTGATCTCTGTGTGGCTGATCCGACCACTCTCTGAGTTAAGAATGTGGAATTCAGCCCAAAAAGAACCTTGAAGATCAACTCATCCCTATCCACCTCACAGGAGGAATAACTGTGTAGCTTATTGAAAAACCACTTGGATGCTTTTGCTTGGAGCTATAAGGAGATGAAGGGAGTCCACCCTTCAGTCTGTACTCATCACATTTACATTAAAGAATATTGTAAACTAGTCAGGCAGCCTCAAAGGAGGATGAATCCAGCCCTTAAGAACATTGTCAAAGAACAACTGCAAAAGTTGCCGGATGCAGGATTCATCTACCCCATCTCTAACAACGAATGGGTCTCTCCTTTCGTGCTAGTGCCAAAGAAAAATAGGAAGTGGAGAATCTGTGTCGATTATCGGGAACTAAACAAGGCCACCAAGAAGGACCATTTCCCTTTGCCTTTCATAGATTAAGTGTTAGATGGCTTGGCAGGGAAGAAGTTCTTCTCCTTCCTAGATGGGTTTAGCGGGTACAACCAAATCCAAATCAGTCCGAAAGACCAAGATTAGACCACTTTCACTTGTCCTTGGGGTACTTTTGCATACCTGGTCCTTCCTTTTGGGTTGTGCAATGCTCCCGCCACTTTCCAAAGAGCAGTACTGAGCATATTTGCTGAACTGGTTCATGATTCAGTGGAAATCTATATGGATGACTTTACCCCTTATGGCTCTAACTTCCAGGAAGCTTTGTCTAACCTGGGAAAAGTTTTAGCCAAGTGCATTGAAATGAACCTGTCCTTCAATCCTGAAAAATGCGAATTTTTGATGACTAAAGGGACTGTGCTAGGTCATACAATTTCTCAGCAAGGATTACAGGTAGATCCCAACAAAATTGCCATCATCCAAAGGGTCCCACCTCCTCAAAAGGTAAGAGATGTTCGGAGTTTCCTAGACTTAGCAGGGTATTATAGAAGATTCATTAAAGATTTTAGCAAGCTAGCCTCTCCATTGTTTGGTCTTTTGGGAAAAAATGTTGAGTTCATATGGACTGACAACTGTCAAGAGGCTTTGCACACCTTGAAAGGTAAACTGGTAACTGCCCCAATTTTGAGAGGTCCAAATTGGGCCATAGCTTTCCACATCCATACTGATGCCTCAAACAAAGCGATAGGAGTAGCCTTAGGGCAAGTTGATGAGAAGTTGCCTTATGCCATATATTTTGTAAATAAAAACTTGTCCAAGGCAGAATAAAACTACACTGTAACCGAAAATGAGCTCCTAGCTATAGTCCATTCCCTAAATAAGTTCAGACACTACATCATCAACTATCAAACATTCGTACACATTGGTCATGCTGCAATTAGGTATTTGATGAATAACCCAGATGTAAATGCTCATATTATTAGATGGTTACTTTTATTGCAGCAATTTGATTTAACCATTGTTGATAAGTCAGGTAAGGAAAATGTTGTTGTTGATTTTTTGTTTAGATTAGATCTTCCTGCAGGTGAAGAAGGAATGGTGGATTATCAAATGCCAGATGAACACCTATTTTCTATCTTACTACTCTCTCCATGGTTTGCTGATATAGCAAATTACTTGGTTTTAGCATAGTTTCCGCCACACTTGTCCTCAAAAGAAAAGAGCAAGATCGTAAGGAAAAGTGCCCCATTCACCTGAATTGGGGGCAATCTTTTCAAACTTGGCCTAGATCAGATTTTGAGGTGATGTGTCAAGGAGGAGGAAGCTTTTGACATTCTCCTAACCTGTCATGATGGGCCCTGTGGGGGCCATTTTGCAGCAAAGAGGACTGCCTTCAAAATTCTGCAAGCAGGTTACTATTGGCCCACTCTTCATCAAGATGTCAGAAGATATATCAGCCAATGTGACCGATGTCAAAGGATGGGGAAACCTACCCCAAGTGATGAGATTCCCCTGCAACCACAAGTGACTTTCGAACCATTTGAGAAGTTGGGCATGGACTTTGTGGGTCCTATCAACCCTCCTTCAAAACATAAATCTTACATTATTATGTGTATTGATTATCTGACAAAGTGGATAGAAACAAAGGCAATCAAGGAAGCAATAGAAGAAAAAGTAGCTGAGTTTTTGAGAGAAAATATCTTCTACAAGTTTGGCTATCTAAGAGAATTAGTCACAGATCAAGGGAGTCACTTTACCTCCAATCTGATTGAAGACTTGCTCGCACATCACAAAATTAAGCACAGGACTTCCACCCCTTATCATCCGCAAGCAAATGGACAGGTGGAAGTCATTAACAGAGCTTTGGAAGGGATTTTGACCAAGGTAGTGAACAACAGTATAAAAGATTGGGTATACCAATTGGTTGAGGCCACCTAGGCCTATAACACCACTTGGAAAACCACCACAGGGTTCACACCCTATGAGCTGGTTTATGGGAAGAAGGCTTTCCTATCAATAGAATCTGAATATAACACACTGAGGATGGCAGCTCAGCTGGACCTTAGATCTTAGCCATGCACAAAAGGAAAGGTTACTTCAGCTAAATGGATTGGATGAACAGAGATTGTAGGCCCTTCTCCACTCAGAAGTAGTCCAACTTCGAAGGAAAATATGGCATGACAGACACCTCAAAGAAAAACAATTCCAACAAGGAGATTGGGCGCTGTTGTATGATTCAAGATATAAATTGAGGACAAGATGGTTGGGACCGTACACAGTAGAAAAATGTAATGACAATGATTCAATTTTGATCCGAACCATCGATGAAGAAGCCATCCCCATGCTCGTCAATGGGCATAGGTTGAATATCTACAGGACGCCCCTCTCCAAGCAGGAATTCATTGAGAATATGAGTAAAACATTGTTGGTAGTGGAGCAAGTCTCTGCATCCACTCCACTCACAACCTAAAAAAAAAGAAGAAAAAACAGAGAAAAATAATAAAAGATCCATGGGTGAAAACATCCTGGAAGCGCCCCAGATGTCTGATAAAAAAAGAAAAAGATGAAAAAAAAAAAAAAAAAAAAAAAAAAAAAAAAAAAAAAAAAAAATTAACTTCTTTTGAATGCATTGCAGAATGCAGGAGGGTCACAAAAGAAAAAAGGACATGGCCAAGCTGCATACACCCTTGATAGCTCATTTCTCCATTGCCATTGTCTTTTCCCAAGCCTTGGTCTCACTTGTTCTGGAAATTTTGCATCCTACAGGAAACTCTGTGCATTCTACAGGAGGCTCCTGTAGAATACACAAAGAGCTCAAAATCAGGTTCAGAAAAGAATCCAAGGGCTAGAAATTTGTCCAGAAGGCCTGTGGACCTCCCTGCCACCATTCCTCCTCCTAACTCTCCATTCCATCCTTGCACCACTATATTTCCACTCACTTTTTCTTTCCTGCACAGAAAACACAGAAATTATCTTTCTTTTGTTTTTGTTTTTTTTTAAATGATGAATAAAACAGCAGCATTCTTCACTTGTTTCTTACCTGATGCATTCCAGTTGTCTTTCCTTTTCTTCAAAACCTTCCTCCACTGTCTCTTTAGTACCTGCTCAAGCATTAGCCATAAATTTTAGAGGGAGAAGCAGCTATAGGAAATCCTGCAGGACTCCTGTAATAGTTGATCCCTTTAAAAAACAAGCTCCAAAGGCAGGTTCAATGCAGCCAAGATGTATACAGCGTGCCAAAAACAGTTCCTGATCAAAAATCACCAGCATAAGGTAGCCAAGCCACCAGTTCAGAGACCACGAGCACCAACAGCAGCAGCAATCAAAAAACAAAGTGCCAAAGTCTAAGCATGCAAAGCATAGTAGCAACTAATAGGTAAGTGGCTAAACATGTTCCTCTATTGCATGAATATTATTTAGAAACTGCATGAACCATTGAGATGGTCGCAATTAAATGAAATCGGTGGCCAACTAACTAGCCACCCTCATCTAGTTCAAACAACGTTCAAAAGGTGCAATCAGCACGTGTGGTCCGTCAACTCGGGAAGAAAAACTCAAATAGGTAGTGTTGGCGGTGTATAATCGAAATGATGGAAGGATTGCGGGTAAGCAACATGAAATACCATAATGACACTGGAGTAGGGACCAACGGTTCAGATGGGGATAACGTACCCTTCCTGCCACCTCACCTCGTCACCGCAGAACATGCCATAAGCTTAAGTATGCTGCAATAGAAGCCTCCACCACCTTTTGTTTTTGTTGGCATCGACAAGTTTTCGGCTGCAACAACTCACCTACCACCTTCAGAACATCGAAACAGTCGCTTTCTGCCAATTTTCAAAACCCTCCCGCTTATTGGGCTTTACATGAGCATTATCACACTCTACAGGAGCGGAAACATAGTCTACAGGAGCCTTTCTACAGGAAGGCCATAGAGCAGCTCTGCAAAGGGAAAATTCGAAATTTTTGCCAAATTCGAGCTCAAAGAAAGGTAGGCTCAGAAACCCACTCTGCATGTGATATATCTACAAAAGGTGGTGGGATTTGAAGAAAAGTACTGGGTTGAAAAAGGAAGGAAAAGTGAAAACAAAAGTCTGCCTGTGTTTTTTTGAAATATATACAGTCTCTCCATTTTACTCTCTGCACTAAAAGTCTGTCTTTTTCTTCCCCGCATTCTCCAGTAAAGAAGGGATGCAACCATAGAAAATCAAGCCTGTAAAAAAAAGGTGAATTTGCATTCGGAAGTCTGTTTATTTTCTGAGAAAGAAAAAACATTGTTTTATATACTCTCTATTTTGTCAAAATATTGATTTCCTCAAAAAGCCCAAGAAGTAAATTCAAGTTGAGAATAGGGTCTGAAAGGAAGGAAAATTACAATTTGTTTTTTTTTGTTAAAAATAAGAAACACGAACAACTCTCTCTGGTTCTAAAGAAAAACCTCAATTGTTCCTTTGTTTTCGGTTTTGAGAAATTTCTTCCTTCCTCCTCACCTGAGAATTTCCAGCAGTCTCTAAAACAACATGACAAGGGGTTTTATGAGAAAGGAGCCTCTGAATTCTACCAAATTGCACGAACACCCAGAAGTGGTAGCCCTCTTTACCAGGGCAAATTGGATGCCTTTCTTTGAGAGAATTCATGGGTATGATGAGGAAGTGACAGAGGAATTTTTAATATCTTTAAGATCACATTCAAAGACCCATGCTACAGTCAGTTTCAGGGGTCTAACCATAGAACTTACACCAGAATTCATCAGCAGAATTACAAATCTTCCACTTGGGCTCCCCTGGAGCAAAGAAGAAAAACCACTAGGATAGGTTGTTAAAAAGGCCTTTTTCCAGCCTGATGAACACCCTGTAGAGGATAAGAATGGGATCAGAAGAACAAGAATACGTCATCCATTGGGTGAGGTCAACTACTAGATCATGAAATATATCTCCTGTGAAGGGAGACACAGTATAGTCTATGGTTATCATTTCAGATTACTACATGAACTAAGATATGGAATGGACCTACCTGCATCTAGAAAACTCAGTCTGCCATATTTTCTCCTCCAATCTTTGATAGAGTTTGTGGCACCAAATTGAACGCAGGGGTTCCAGACCAACTGGCCCACCATGGGCTCATTAAATTGCTAGCAGAGGATCCCCTCCACACATACACAATCCCTATAACCTGGGAAATTTCAGGAACATGACTAGAGAAGATGACATAAAAACTTTCATTGATGACCACAGTCCATCTGGCAGTGAAGAGAAGGAGCAGAGAGAGGAACTTGAGAAGGAAATCCATGAGGAAGCACAGAATATTCAATTAGAAGAAGAAAAAGAGGAAAAACAGAGAGAAGAGGAGAAACATGACACAACCACAGTTGAACCTAAAGCAGAGAAGAAAACAACAACAAAAGCAGAGGAAAGGAAGAGAGCAAGAACTAAAAAGAAGAAGCCCAAAACAACTCAGAAAAATACTACCACGGGAAAGGCAGAAACTCAACAAGAAGAGGAGAAAACACCACCAAAGACAACAGAAACAAAATCAGAAATCGCAGACACAAGCAAAACTGCAAAGGATGAAGAAGAAAAACAACAAGAAGAAGTGTCTCTTGAGACACTAGCAAGAGAAGCACCAATTGTTCTTGTTGCACTTAGCACTCCAGCTAAGCAAAAAGAAAAAAGAAAAAGGCAGACATCTATGTATTTCAAAGCTCAGAGGAGCACCGGAATCAAAGTGGGCAAGCCCTAGCCACTTTCGAAAGTACCCATTATCATTGAGGATGCACCTACTGTAACAAAGGAGGAATCTCCCTCCAAAATATCCATCACTTACGAGAGAGGGAGTCCTAAGTCCTCCACTTGGAAGGAAATGATCAAATTAATGGACTCTAAAGCAATCGTACAGGAGGCACAAACCTTTCTATAGGAGACATTGGCTAAGCTCAAAGAAACTGAAAAACTGGAAAAGAAGGTAGAAGAACTGTCCCAAGATGAAGGTAAGGCAAAAGAGATACCAGAGCCTGGACCACAGCCTAACTTAGGCTCTTACTACAACCTTCTAGAAGGTGGGAAGATCATCCCACAAAAAATTGCAGTGCCTCTTTTCTTTGAACTGGAAAAGGAAAGAGTCAGGACCCATACCTAGAAGAGGGCAAGAACTAAAAAGAAGAAGCCCAAAACAACTCAGAAAAAGACTGCCACAGGAAAGGCAGAAACTCAGCAAGAAGAGGAGAAAACACCACCAAAGACAATAGAAACAAAATCAGAAATAGCAGACACAAGCAAAACTGCAAAGGATGAAGAAGAAAAACAACAAGAAGAAGTGTCTCTTGAGACACTAACAAGAGAAGCACCAATTTTTCTTGTTGCACTTAGCACTCCAGCTAAGCAAAAAGAGAAAAGCAAAAGACAGACATCTATGTATTTCAAAGCTCAGAGGAGCACCGGAATCAAAGTGGGCAAGCCCTAGCCACTTTCGAAAGTACCCATTATCATTGAGGATGCACCTACTGTAACAAAGGAGGAATCTCCCTCCAAAATATCCATCACTTACAAGAGAGGGAGTCCTAAGGCCTCCACCTGGAAGGAAATGATCAAATTAATGGACTCTAAAGCAGTCATACAGGACGCACAAACCTTTCTACAGGAGACATTGGCTAAGCTCAAAGAAACTGAAAAACTGGAAAAGAAGGCAAAAGAACAGTCCCAAGATGAAGGTAAGGCAAAAGAGATACCAGAGCCTGGACCACAACCTAACTTAGGCTCTTACTACAACCTTCTAGAAGGTGGGAAGATCATCCCACAAAAATTTGCAGTGCCTCTTTTCTTTGAACTGGAAAAGGAAAGCGTCAAGACCCATACCTGGAAGCAGATTGCAAAATCCAAAGCAGTCGAAGACATAGGGCACATGGAAAATAAGTTGAGAGAGATGAGCAGAGAATTGAGCATGGTAAGGCATACCGAGAGCATCAGAAGAGCTCAACTACAGGAAGAAAATGAATTGTTGAAAAAGTAGCTACAAGAAAGGGAACCTCAAGGAGGAAATGAGCTATTAATTTTGAAAGGATAGCAACAAAAAGAGGGACCCCAGGCAGATAGTGAGGCAATAGAGAGACAACAACAAGAAGAAGAACCATAGACAGATAGTGAGACATTAATGAAACAACAACAAGAAAAAGAATCCCAGGTAGCAACTGAAGTGTTGATTTTGAAAAGGCAGTTACAGGAAAAAGAAGCCCAGTTAGCCTGCATGGCCAACTGGGCAATGGAGGCATTACAGGGCAAGCATCTAGCCAAATCATATGCACTTTACCTCAAAGATCAGTGGCTCCAATTCCAAATTAAGACACTGGCCAAGAGGGGCACAATACCATTTCAAGATTATGGCCAATGTATGAATTTATGTGATCATAGTTTAGCCTAGGATAAAGCAAAGCTAGCAGAATTTTACCTACACAACATGGCACTTATTGACATGAATTTATGGGATCCAAATGCTGCATTGGGAGACTTGCAGCTCATGGCTATGGCATCTTGGATGAGCCATGAAGAAAAGAGAGTAGTGGAAATTCAGAAAATAATGGCAAAAGAGCTAAGTGAGCCCCTGATGATTAAAGCAGAACCAGCAAAACCCTTGGCTCTCATCTATGCCCACCAACACCTTGCAGCCAATCCTCAAGTTCTCGTTGACTATGTTGACAAGAAAGCACAGGAAAATGCTCATTTTGAAGATATGGAGAGATTGTTTGGTGATGACTGCCTTCATGCCTGCATGAGAAGGTGGAATACATTGCCACATAGCCTAAGGATTAGGAAGTATCACTCCCCAAACAGGATGAGGGAAGCCATGAGGAGAGTGCCCTGTATAAGCACTCAATTCAAAATTTGAAAGCCAACTGGATTGGTCTCAAATTCAGTCCTCCACTGCTGCTAGGACTGTTGGAAGGAGTTAAGGAGGAGGAAGAACATAAACAATGGGAAAAAATGGATAGGAAAGCAGTTTTCCATGATAGAGAGAAAGACATCAAATCAGAGGCTTGGGATGTCAGGGAATTTTTCAGAGCCATTAAAGATGAAGAGTTCAATTAGTTGCTCAGAGGATGAGCAACCCATTCAGCAAGGGGGTGATGATGAGCCCCAAAAATGGGTAACTATATGGGCTCATTTTGCCTCTATTTCGACTTAATCCACTGATCCCATTAGTTTGTTGCATGTTTCTGAATATATTTATGCTAATAGAGTGAATTGGGTTAGTCACTTTGCCATGTAGTCTAATGAGTGATTTACGCAGATATTTTGGACAATTTTGGAAAAAGACAAGAAATTTATGAGCAAATGGCAACCAAACTCGAGGAAAATAGAGACGAGGACTTGTAGGGGGGGTGTCTCCTTCATTAATGACCCATTTCCTCGAATCCTCCATCAGCAACTCAGAGCACAAAGGCCCACATTGATGATTCCAAGGGGCAGCTGAGCAAGTCAAGTAGGACTATTTTATCTTCGGTGCTTGGAAGCCGAGTTCCTTGATTTTAGGAGAACTGTTGGAAGTCCCCATTTGTATAAATAAGAAGGCTTCGAGCCTCAGTAGGTTAGCCACTTCTTAGTATATTTTCGCACTTTTGTGCAGCGCATTGTTCAACTTATTTTCGAGTCCTTTTTCAGAACAGTTTATGTGATGTAACTGCTATTTTTTATAAATGAAGATGAAATAGTTTTTGAGCCAGCACTGATCTCTCTTAGAAGGCTGAAGCTCTTGGGTTAGGGCCCAACCCAAGCTTCCTAGCACCTCCTTTGTGTATTTATATGTTTTCTTGCTTCCATTCATGAGTTAATTTAATTTGCATAGATTCATTTTGCTTTGTTAAATTAGGTTGCTTTTGATGGTTAGCATAGTTGTTTCTGTTTCAGTTGCTTAAGTAGGTTGTTGCAGTGACAAAAAAATATTCAAAAAGGCTACAACAAGCCCTGATCTCCTTTCTCCCTTCTTGGGACTATGATTTGAAGTCAAGGCACTACTGCTGCCACCAAAAACACAGTTTTTGCTCTTCCATGCAAGCTATTGTAATAACTTGATTTGGAAAAGATGATATTGGTTTAGATTCATTTTCTTAGATCATTTCCTGTTCTTTTACCATAGTTCTCTCGCATACTTTTCTGTTCATAAGGTCCTGTTCAACATTTTCTGTTTGTAGGTCAAAAATTAGGTCAAGCTAGACAAAATTCTATTTTTAGTTCCTTCTTTGGTCAGTTTCGATAAAGTAAATGTGCAGATCTCTTGCAGGACCTCTCATCTCACCATCCCTCCAATAAAACAACCAGCACCAGCTCACTTCTCATATATTTCCCAGCTCATTCACAACATTTTGCCAATCTGCCCTAATTTCTGCATTTTTTCCATAAAGCTGCTTTCTTGCCATTCAAACAAATCTGACCATCCCATTCGTCCCTGATCTTCCTTGACAAGTTCTAGACACCTCAACACCTTCATCTAGCCTTCATTTCCCTTTTTCCATCATTTTTCCACTTTCAAAACTCCAAAAACAGCTTTTGGCCTCCTCCTGTAGATCCTCCTGTAGATCCCCAACAGCCTCCTATAGAATTTTCTATGAGTGATTTTTCGAAGTCTGATCGCAATGGAAATCTTTAGAAGGGTACTAGGGGCTTCTTAGGACCTCTCCACACCTTCCTCACCCTCTGCAAAAGCCAACTCCATCTTCCTTTGCACCAAACCTCTGCACAGTCACGACCAGATAAATCACAAGCATAATAATTCCACATAAAAACACTCAAAAGTACAAAAAGATGATTTCTACTCATTTCTTTTCATAAGTGGCTTGAATAAATGCAATTTACCTTTTCAATAGTCAATGGCAGTCATTTCGTTAGTTTCCATCTCTTTTCTTGCCAAAGTAGGGTTAGTGGGTAAACTAGGGTTTGCGTTTAATTTCAGTTTTCATTCTCTTTCTGCAAATAGGATAGCCTCTGTAGAGTTAGCTTTCTTCCATCACAGTTAAAAGCTTCTTCTGAGAACTCATAGAAGTTGGCTTAAGCTCCTAGCAAACTTGTGCCAGCTGATCAAGTGACAGCCTGCAGTAAGAGCTAGTACTTGTGCATACAACATCGTCGCTTCCAAGTTTGTTACGAACTACCAGGTTGATAAAAGTAAAGAAGAAAGTCCCAGGAGTTGTAGCATTATAGCAGCAACACTGGAGCCCACCAAGATTCACTCCCAAACCGGGAGCTTTTGAAAATGTCGCTCCCGCTCCCGCTCCCAAGTAACACTGTGGTAGAGGAATCAAAACAAACTGGTAACATCCATGACTCCCTCAACTCCACCTTTATTGCTCTCATTCCAAAATTTGACACAACGTTACCCTTTGATGATTAAAGGCCTATTTCTTTATGTAATTGCATTTACAAAATCATTGCAAAAATTTATTATCTATTGCTTGAAGCCTACTATTTCAGCTAATCTCTAAAGTTCTAAACAGACTAATTTGCAATTTTAGAAGGAAGGTCTCCATAGCTTAAAGACAAAGATGTTAAAGGGTTCCATAATCAAGATTGATCTTTCAAAAGCTTATGAGAGGGCAATTGGATCTATATCCGCCTCCTTATGACACATCTGTGATTCAAAGTGCCATTTATTAGCTGGGTTATGAGTTGCATCACTTTTGTGTCTTTCTTTTTTCTCATCAATGGTTCAGCCATGCCTTTAATTCATTACCAGTAGGGACTAAGACAAGGTTGTCCCTTATCGCCACTCCTTTTCTTGTTGGTGGCTGAGGGCCTAAGAAGACTTATTTCTGAGGCCAAGAGTAGGGGAGACTTAAAGGGAGTCGCCATGGCAGAGGATCTATACATCACTCACCTCCTTTTTGTGGATTAAATTTTACTGTTTTATGATGGTTCAAGGCAGGATTTGGCTTCCCTGAAAGCTTTGTTATCTTTGTTTGAAAAAGCTATAGGAATGTAGGTAAACCATAACAAATCCTCCCTTTTACTTCATGGCTTATCGCAGTATGAACTTAACAATGCTCAGAATCTTCTTTCTTTCCAATCTAACATGTTTGATGAAGGTCTCAAATACTTCGTTTTTCACTTAAAACCTAATAATTATAGAAAAGCGAACTGGCAATGGCTTTTGGAAAAAATTGAGAAACGGATAAAAGTTTGGAGCTTCAAATGGTTGTCATGAGCTAATAGGCTAATTCTTATCAAATCTATTTTGGAGGCCATCCCAGTCTTCTGGATGTCCCTCTCATGGATTCCAAAGGGCATCCTTAATTTAGTTCGTAAAATTTGCAAACTTTTGTGGTTGTGGAAAAAAGAGGGTCGAGTATTTCCATGGACAAAATCTCCCTTCCAAAGGAGTGGGGGGGTGTGGGCTCAAAAACTTACAATTTTTTGCCAAGGCCTTGGTTGTTAAGGTCAAATGGACACTGCTCTTCACTGCAAGTCTCTGGACAGAAGTGGTGTACAAGAAATACATCTTCCAGATTTCACTTAAAGAATGGATTAGAGCCCCTATAAAATCCAAGTCGAACATATCAATGATATGGAAAGTCATTCTTGCTTCCTTGCACATGATTGGGGAAGGTTTGTCTGGGATATTTGGCAAGGGAGAGAAATTTCGGATTAGGATGGACCCCTCGGTAGGGTGTGGGACAATCTTTCACTTGCCTCAAGAGTTAGTGGAATATCTACACTCTATTTGAAAATATATGTTGAATCAAACTGTTGATGAGGGCCGATCTCTATATTGGCACAACGCTCGTTAGACACGATCCATCTGAACTTACCCAATTCTTATACAAACATGTGGCATCAATTCATTAAAGTGCTCAATACAACTCGTGTGGATCAGAGATAGAGATGACTCTCTTGTTTGGGTACATGCTCCATCTAGAGTATACTCCCCAAAAATGGGATATGGGTACATCATTGAGCATAGGAAACCTGAAATTATGGCTTGGTAGTGGAAGAAAATATGGAAGTTTGTAGAAAATCCACGAAATTCTACAACTGCTAATATGAACAATCTGAAAACAAGTTTCTTTTCATATAGACACAAAGTTTCTCTATCAAATTGCAGCGGAATAGGAACATAAATAAATACATGATTCACACAATAGAACAACACAATTTTCTAGGGAACCCAACTAGGAAAATCCTTTGCTTCATTGAGAATATTACTAAAGAAGAATGAGCAATAGATCTATTACAAACAATCTTTGTTTCACTAGAGAATACAATGGTTCTCACTGCCTTAGACCAGGCTTGAAACACTTGCTTGATTCTTGATCCTGCCTCTAATTTTCATGCACACTAGTAGCGCCTATTAAATAGGAAATCCGCCTATTTCTATGTGCACTTCCTTGAGGAATTTCTTTCCTTTCCAACAATTTTCACAAGAACTCTAGGCACCTTTCTCTCACACACAAAGACCCGTGCTCAATTGTGATACAATGAGTGCCTTCGTTCCTCCTTTTAAAGGCAATTTGAATGGATAAAGTTAGCAAGTCTTATTTTTAGGAATTGAATTGGTGATTTAGTGGCTCATGCAACTCATCCTAAGTCTTGATCTAGAATTAGAGACTTTTATTCATCCTTTTCCAAGTCAACTCACACTAGAAGATAGTGAACTCGGACTTCTACTTTAACACATTAGTTAACTGCTACATAGCTTGTCCTAATTTCTAGGAAATCTCCTATTCTTTAGGAAATTGAGTATGCCAAAGAAGAAACTCGATTTGACTGCTTGAATTAAGGCACAAATCAAGGAATCCATTTTTCCCTACTATTTTCAACGCTTCCTCTTAGTGAGGAATGGATTTTGTGCAACTCCCAACTTATCTCTATGATGAACAAAACCGCTTCTTGCCAATGCCTTGGTCAAGATATATGTTATCTGCTCCCCAGTTGGAATGTATAGTAGCCTCACTATCCCTTTCCACACACAATCTCTAAGATGATGGTACCTGAATCTTGATATGCTTTGAGTGATCATGAAACATTGGGTTCTCAGAAAACTTAATGCAACTCTGATTATCACAGCGTATCACGGTAGGCTTCATCCTCTCCCTGAAAGGTCCCACAAGTAGCTTCCTCATCCAAATATCCTCACACGCTACCAAACTAGCATTGATGTACTCGGCCTTTGCTGAATTGAGTGCAATTGATCTCTCCTTCCTGCTATACCAAGGAACATCTGCTAACCTAATGTTGAAGACGCCACCTGAGGTACTCTTCATGTTTGTGGAGCACCTTGCCCAATCTGCATTTGTGAAGCCCCCAAGCCTCACTCCATCAATTTGTCTATACCACAATCCATAATTTGCTATGCCTCTGAGATATCTCAACACATGCTTTGCAACAACCCAATGAACTTTGTTCAATTCTAACATGAACTGACTCGATTGGTTGATTGCAAAACAAATATCAAGTTGTGTGTTGACCAAGTACATCAACGACCCAACGAGTCGCTCATATACTGTGGCATCCACTCGTTTTTCTCTACCAGCATCCACCTTCCTCCAGTTTGTGACTAGAGGCATGGTCATGGGCCTATAATCCTGTATATGAAATCTCCGAAGAATCTTTGTAGTGTACTTCCCCTGTCCCATGAAGGTGTTGGAATTTCTAAGTCTGACACATTAGAAACCCTTCATGCACTTTACTGATTTATTCCTACCTACTTGTTCGGTTAATCAACAAGTTATTTATCAAGTAAATGCTGGAAATAAATACAAGTACATGCTCAACATATTACAGATCATCAACTAAAGGAAATAGAAACAAGCACACAAGTGACATCGTTGTTTTTGGACTAATGTCCCCAGAAAAACCCAATGCAGGAAAACCGATGCAGTTATCTGAGGGTTTGATTTATTAAGCAGTTTCAGAATACAATCTGGGTTCCAAATCTAACTCACCCAACAGAGAAAAATCTCGGTAGTAGTACATCTCTACTTGGAAGCAGATATTCCAACTGAAACCCCAAATAAACACTCTGGCAGCTCCACAACTCCAATCTGCCCCACGAGACCCTAGCATTAGCCTCTAGGGACTGCGTCAGCCTTTCTCTGGCCCAGTGTTAGCCCAACATCACTCCGGCTTGGCCTACGTCAGCCCTCTGGCCCTCTGCGTTACCCAGGCTGGCCCTCTAAGGCACTGTGCAACTCTTGGCTTCCTTTGCGTGAACTCTTGGCTGCTTCTGCATCCCTCTCCGGCTATTGTGCTGATCCTCCTGGTGCTATCTCTGCCTCTCTGCTTCTATATTCACTACCCCTCAGCTGCAAACTCTGATCACTCTCTCAACTTTCTCAACAAACCCAACCCCAAAAAGTCAAAATCTTGATATCTTTGTGTGTTCTCCAAGTGACTCTCAAGCCTCCTCTTATACTTTTCTCGTTGACAAATCAACGACCGAAATTAGATCTGGCTTGATCCATGACTTTTGGACCATTCTAACATAGTTTTATATTAATACACATTAATATTTTATTTTCTCTCAAACTGTTTAGAATCTGCCCAAACCCTTTCTAGGTATTGGGGATCTCATGTGCTTTAGCCTCTCCACTAATTTTCGTGGCTAGAGCACATCTGATGCTACCCCAAATCAACATTCCCTCTTAGTGAGGACTGTGCTCTCGTAATACTCCTCACTAAGCATCACTCTAATCATCCGGCATCGGTCCCTATGCTGATGCTAGGCCTGCTGCCCAACATCCTCTACACTGCTGGATCCTGTACTGCTACCCATGGCCCTGCCACTACCACTGCTGCATCCGTACTGCAACTCCCTCTACATCTGTGCTGCTGCCCATGGCCCTACCACTGCCATTGCTGCATTTACACCATAACCCCTCTCATCATGCTGCATCGTGCTGCCCATAACACTACCACTCCTAACTGCTGCACTGAGAAGTAAGTAACTGATCTCCTAACTCTAACATCTCCGCCAGGCTAGAAACACTCCTGATGCTGACCTCTTTGACAAGTGCTCCCTCTTTGACCTCTGTGTTGCTGCAACAACTCCATGCATCTCACACCGTTGCACACCTCTTTATGCCATCCTGCACTGGTGCAACACTCTCGTGCCTCTCGCACTGTTGCAACCTGTTAGCCTCACACTATCCTGGGAATCCTGCACTATAGCTCCCTCTGTCGCTCCATCTGCATCCGTCTCTACTGACATTGCCAGTACTACTACTCCTCTTCGGGGCTCCCATAGCAAGGTCTAATCTAAGAGGCTAAGTGCCTCGAGGATCCTGCCCCTCATCACCTATAGTCCTCCTGACTACAGCTCGATGTCTCCCCACTTCTTCTGAAGTGGCACATGATCACTCATGGCACAGTCATTGTCTGTCTCCACTTCCTTCTCTGCCCTTGCTGGCACGGCCTTGGTCTCAGAGGCCTCTCCCTTACTCTTCTTCTTTGTACACTTGGTCGCATAATGACCCAGCTCCCCACAGTGGAAGCTTTTGACCTTGGAGAGGTCCTTCTTCCGTTTCTCGTGCTTTCCCTCAGATGCTAGGGCAACATCTTCCTCCTCCTTGATTCTGATCCCCTTTTCACTGCTTCCTGCCTTGCTCAGCCTTCTGATCTCTTCTTGGCGAAGAGCAGCTCACATTTCCTCCCAATCTGGAAGGGTCGCCCTGCCTAGTATGCTTTGGACAAACACCTCCTAGTCTTCTGAGATTGTGTTTAGGGCTGTTCTCAACATCAATTCTGGATCCGGTGTTGCCCCTATGGAAGTCAGTTGATCCCGGATCCCCTTCAATCGATCGAGGAATGGGTTGCTCTGTTCTCCCTTCTGCATTTAGTATGATCGCAGCTGATTTTCCAGAAGCATCTTCCTCTGCACGGAAGTATGCTGATACAACTTGGTCAAGGCCTCCCACATCTCTAGTGCCGTGTTCTTCTCAGCAATATGTGGTACTATATGATCCTTCACCCCGTCAAGGATGATACTCTTAGCCCTCACCATTGTATCCTTGTACTTGTTGTTATCAGCTGAGTCAAATAGGATAGCTATCGTCCTCAAGGCGAATTGCTTGACACGATTCATGTCTAGTACGGATAAGATTTTGGCCTTCCAGACTATGAAGTTTGAGGCTCCGTCCAGTCTGTCTTGGTCTCTTACTTTGTGTAGTGGCATTTCGCTACTCCTCTACTTCCCTCTTAGAAGTTCTTGGTATGACTCCTCTAAGCCTCGATTTCCCTCCTGGAAACCCTTCTGCCAATGTCGAGATGCCCCTCTCCAATCATCTGTGCCACTACAACATTGATTTGGATTCCTTGGCTAGAAATCAACCTCGGTAGCAACTCCCTATACCTTGGCCTTGCCCTGTTAGGTACTGTTATAACTACAGTACCCCACCAGCTCCACTCTGCAACTTACCCATAGCCTCCTAAACCACAACAAACTCAAGGTTAGAGCTCCTAGGCTCTGTGCAATCCCGACACCGGCAAATCAGCCTCCTCAACCAACTGTGTCAGCCCTCCTGGCCTCTGCGTGCGTGTGCCTACCTTTGCCTCCCTCAACCTCTACGCTGCCTCTTCCTGGCTCAATCTTCATGACGCAGGCACTGCGTCACCCCTTCCTTGCTGCTACTCTGCTAGGAACAACTTCTGTCACTCGAGACAACGGTTTTCTGCTTGCGCTGCCTCTTCATGGCTCAATCTTGATGACATAGGCACTGCGTCACCCCTTCCTTGCTGCTACTCTGCTAGGAACAACTTTTGTCACTCGAGACAGCTATTTTCTGTTATTGTTGCTCTGTTCGGCTAATGTCCTCAATTCTTCTGTGATCTGCAACCATGCTTTGATACCATGTTGGAATTTCTAAGTCTAACACGTTAGAAACCCTTCATGCACTTTACTGATTTATTCCTACCTACTTGTTCGGTTAATTAACAAGTTATTTACCATGTAAATACTGGAAATAAATACAAGTACATGCTCAACATATTACAGATCATCAACTGAAGGAAATAGAAACAAGCACACAAGTGACACCATTGTTTTTGGACTAATGTCAGTGGAAAAACCCAATGTGGGAAAACCGGTGCAGCTATCTGAGGGTTTGATTTATTAAGCAGTTTCAGAATACAATCTGGGTGCCAAATCCGACTCACCCAACAGAGAAAAATCTCAGTAGTAGTAACTCTCTACTCAGAAGCAGATATTCTAGCTAAAACCCTAAATAAACAGTCTGACAGCTCCACAGCTCCAATCTGCCCAACGAAACCCCAGCGTCAGCCTTTCTCTGGCCCAGCGTTATCCCAACATCACTCTGGCTTGGCCTGCATCAGCCCTCTGGCCCTTTGCGTCACCCACGCTGCCCCTCGGAGGCACTACACAGCTCCTGGCTGCCTCTGCGTGAGCCCTAGATAGCTCTGCATGAACCCTTGGCTACTTCTGCGTCCCTCTCTCCAGCTACTGCACTGATCCTCTCAGTGCTATCTCTACCTCTCTGCTTCTGTATTCACTTCCTTCTGATCACTCTCTCAACTTTCTCAGCAAAACCCAGCCCTAGAAAATCGAAATCTTGATCTCTTGGTGTGTTCTCCAAGTGACCCTCAAGCCTCCTCTTATATTTTTCTCGTTAACAAATCAACGACCGAGATTAAGTCCCTAATCAATGGTTAAGATTAGATTTGTCTTGATCCATGACTTTTGAACCATTCTTGAGGAAATGAAGGCATTGATACTTGGTGAAGTATCAACACTCGAAGAGACCATGCATAATCTATATGAGGAGCTTGTTACAATGCATAAGTAAGTTGTCCACGTGCATGGCTTGAAACAACAATGTAAATATTTTGTCAAAACTCTCAAGAATGTGCAAGCTGCAATCACTGTCGTGCATGAATGGTCAACGCGACACAAAGGGGGACCGCTTGACTTGGGAAATAGAATGAAACAAAAAGAAGAGTTGGAGAAAGAGAGAGTGTGGATGTTGATCCATAAAAATAAATAAATCGACTAATTCATTGGTAACATTCATGCCTCGTATACATGGTTATACAACAGCCTGGATTTCTTGGTGAAGTGCCACAAGATCCCATCAGTTGGCTCACTCATTGAAGCCAAACACAAAAACTAGGTCAGGAAGGAGATAGAATAATATTGGAACAACTTAGGCAGATTGCCACAAATGCAGATTTGGAGGTGAACAGACAGACTATGAAGAACTACATCAATGGCATTGTCCAAGTGAGAATAATGTTGATCATGCTCCATAAGGAAGTTCAAACTAGTTTTAAATCATTGTACCTGAGTGCCATGGAGACTAGAGTCTTCTTCCATCCAGACACCATCACACAGTTCAAGGATGTCATCGTGGATTACCAAGAGTGGCACCATTACGTGACTGAGAGACATCAAGTGGAATTTTCTAAGCTTGAGTTTCCCCAAACTCAAACATGATATTGTTTTGTCTTGTTAGGCTGTCTAGTTAGCTCTACCATGTTTTGTCTTATATGGGTATGAGTGTAAATTGTAATATTATTTGTAATTAATTTGTAAGTGGAATTCCAAGTGTCAATATTAGAATGTGAAGAGGCATGGTGTAATGTAATGAGTCATTTTGTAAAGAAGTTGAAGGGTCATGAGGGAAGTCCAGAAGTCATAAAGGGTAGTTGAAGATTCACCCCCACTTGTTATAAATAGAACCTTATAAATCATGGAAAGGGATTTTGGGAAACCAAGATTCTGGCTAGGCTTAGGCTTATAATCAGAGGCTTGGGAGTTTGTGAGAGCCTTGGCTTTTTCGTATTCTAGAGGAAGTACATTTATTTGGAGGAGCAGGTGATGTTGTCTTCACGTCCCACTATTGGAGTTAGTAGTCCGTCAATAGTGTATGTATGATTGGAACTTTCACTTAATAAGAAGCTCAGAGTTGACACATTTCATGCATATGTTGTAAACATAGTATGATTATTCTTGTTATGTTTGCAATTTATGTTATTTAACTTACGCTTATTCTTATGAACTATTTCATTCGCAATGGTACAAATCTTGTTGAATGCGTGTTTTTGTATTAATCCATCACTGTTAACTTGTGAACTATTTCACATATTATCTTGTGATGTCATTTATGCTCATGTGTTCCTTTAAAGCTATGTACTACTACAGGTTTTTAAGGGGCTCACTTATTTTCCCTTCCATGTGGCAGAAACTTCATGCATCACATTTGACTCTTCACATGGTCCCACACTTTTTCTCACCAAAGTCATTGTACATTACTCTATGTGTTATTACAGCCAAGGCACATCATTAAAACTCACTGCATCGGCAACTGGGTTGTATTTCGAATGGGACTCCTACACCAAATGGTGTGAGGTCTAATTGGGACTTCATACCAAGGAGATCCCCTGAATATTGGTGGATCCAACACCATTAAATTTTTTGGTACTAGAAGGAGGGCCAGATAACAAGTTGAACCCATGAAGTATGTTTGAACTTTCGGCATTAATTAATGGCTTCCCCCCAAATCACAACCCTGACATGTTTTTCTAGAAATTCAAATATGAAAGTGCCGACAAGAATCATTGATGACTTATCAAATCTTAAATTCAATGGTGAGGGTGAAACAACCTTCTTTGAGCACACCGCTCATTTTCTCGAATTTTGCACAAAACACAATATTCATTGTGAGGATGTTGTTTGTAGGTTGTTCATTATCATGTTCGAAGGGCGCATAATGGAATGGTGTTACACATTTCCTACTTCTTACATACACTCTTTCGAACATCTTGCCACATAACTTTACCGCACCTTTAATATGCATGATTCTAAATCCGTGTTCAAAAAAATTATGCGATTGCGAAAATAACTAATGAATATCTTGATGATTCTCACGATCGTTTCTTTCATTTTTGCTTTGGATTTTCTGAAGATGATGTTGATTTCCCTTTATTGAAAGAGAAATTCAAATTTTTTGTTCACATTTTGATGAATCTGCACAAATATGAATCTTTTGAAGGCCTCCCAACATACCTTGGTATTAGAGATTCTAAATTGCGGCATACAAGGTTTTTATACCAAGTGATTCTCTGCCTCATTATAATCAAACAACTCCATTTTCACAGGTTCAGGTGTGGGAACTTCAAAATTCATCCGTTGATTTACCACCACCTTCTCCCACCCCACATACTCAGAATTCCAACACAAGTTTGGACTGTGAGTATGATATTTGCGATGAAGTGTTATCCCCTCATCCTCCATACTTTGGTTCCTTTAGTCCTTCGGATTGTGAGGTGTCATGTTCACCCATTTGGAATGCTTCTCTTGATGTTCATGAGGATCAAATTCTAGATGGGGTTGATGTTGAGCCGCAAACTTGCGATATCATTTATGATGATTATGTGTGTTATATATCCAAATATCACCTTATGTATTTGTGATGCTTGGTTTATGGCCTAGGGAAACCCCTCCTTCCAGACTTGGTCAAAATATTTAAAAAACAGTGTTTTACTCCCTGTACGTGACTTTTCCCTGTATTAAACGCGTGTACACATGGGTTAGTATATACCCAACCCGTGTATATGTCTTAAAACACTTTAAAAAACTAAATTTCCTTAATTATGGGAAGAGATCACGGGGTTTACCTGTTTATTACCTATTAGTGCACGTGGCCCAACTGTTCCCAACTAAAAAACTACTTTGGGAGAAGTATAAAAAGACTTCAATGGGAAGGCCTTAAAGAGGAGAGAAAATAGAGAATTACTCTATTGAGATTATCCCCTGATCAAGTCTGAAGATCCCTGTGCTTCAAGCACTTCCCCAAGTTCAAGAAACCCTTGTTTCCTTGAGAGTTGATATCCTTTCACTTGTGGGAGATATCCTTGTGTTGGTTATGGAAGGAGCCTTTTGAAGACCGAGACTAGACAGACCTAGAGGATAGTTCTGCTTGGAGCCGGAAGAGGAAGACTCAGGTGAACCCTTTCTATGTTTTTATTATAGCTATATGCAATAAAAGAAACATTGTCTTGTTCCTGATATCAACTTTTTTTATGCATCTGATGTTGTTGTTATGGTTTATGTATGAATGAATATTTCAATGTATAAATAACCATCTACTTATATGTTATAAAATTGATTTCACTATAATGCTTTATCTATATGCTGATGTGTGTCTTTGAATTGGTTGTTTTGCAGGTTCAAAGATCGTGAGGAGTTGTAGAGGGTTTGAACCTGTTGTGGTAAAAACACAACCCCCCTATTATTGATGTGTTTACTGCAAATAATGGGGACCCTTTCTATAAAAATTTGGCTAAACACCCTTTTGGATTTTTATTTTAGTTGATTGCCCTACACTTTCATTAATTTTTAGTTTTCTTTGGATTCTTGTTTTGATTGCTTTGTTAGAATCGATTTTTTACAAGCTTCCCATTGACGCTTGTTTCGCCTCATTTGGTCAACTGGTTTGAAAATGACACTCATTTGAAAATCTGATCATTTATCTAGCCTGGGTTAAAAATGCATAAATGTACAATATCACATTTTGTAAATAAATTAGTTCAATAATGCATTTAGTTTAAATATTAACTCGTAGAGAGTTTTATTAACATTTTTCATTATGCAGCCAAATCATTAATCATCAGGATTGTTAAGAAATTCACTCCAATTTCCAAATCGAATCCTAATCTTAAAAAATCCAAACATTCAAATGGCTGTAGTTTAGAACTTATATTCGTAGAAATAAAACCAAAATAAAATTTATGTTTAAAATTAAATTTTAAATTAATTAAATTAATTAATTATATTAAATATAATTAATTTAATTAAATTAAAATTTAAAACAAAAAAAAAACATATAATAAAATTATTTCGATCGCGTCGGGACTTCACATCGGAAGTTTTATGTGAAACATTTTAAAAATCCCGATACCTCCATCTACCCCGATTGCGATATCGGATCGGGAATTCTATTTGAAGACCCCCGACACCTCCATGCTCCGATACCCGATGGCCTCTTATCCCCGATCGCCGAAATTTCAAAAAAGGCCCGAAAGGCATATGGGCATGATGTATTAATTAAAAAGGTTTGATATTTGTTTTTTTTTTTTTATCATACGTTTTATGTTTTGAAACCACTCACGTAATGAGTGGAATAGGTTAAGGTATAGGTTAGTTATTTAACGTATGGTGTAGGTTAGTATGGTAAGTTTTAGTATTGAATATGTTAATATGGTAGGTTAGTATTTTATATATAGGTTAGTTATGGTAATATGGGTGGGACATATTTGTAATATTAATTAGTTTATATTAATATACGTAATGGTACTATATTATTTAAAATAAAATGTAATATATTATATTAGTTAAATTAATATATATTATTTAATTAATAGTTCAGATTAATTAATTTATAATATTTAGTTAATTAATTTAATTTAGATTCAAATAATATTTAGAATTAGTTTTTAATTAGATTTAATTTGTTTATAAATAGTTAATTAGATATTCGTTAGCTAGTTTATAATTAGTAATTAAATTAGAATTAATTAGGGTCTAATTTAGGATTTAATTTTTAATTCAAATTTTGATTTTTAGCCCAGCAACAGAATTTCCAGATTTATATCAGATTTGACCCATCAATTTTGGAAGCTCATAAATTGAGTTCTACTTGGCCAAATGAGGCCCACGACAGCTCATTGGAAAGAGAAAATCAAGGAGAACATTTTGAAAGAGGTTTCACCAACAGATTTGATCATTTATTGGGCCAAAAATCAAGCAGAAGATCAGGCTACGAATTTTGAAAAACAAAATCAATTTTCTAAGTTATTGTTTTCAATTTCAAAGCCTCTTCTAATTGCAGATCCATTGGCCAATGATATCCTTTGCCAATCAAATCATTCCAAGCATCAATACATAGCTTATATTTTGTTTTTAATTATTTATTTAAATAGAATTTGATTGGGTTTGATTTAATTGCCAGAAATGATATTTTGATTGCATTTTAATTTATTTTGATTTCTTTTGCAGGAAAACAGTGGAAGAAATATGGAAAAAGATTATCAATCAATGAGAAGGCTCCAGCAATTGAAGATCAGAATTAGGAGCAAGTAAAAGGGATTTAGCAGAATTCTCTTGAACAAACTCTCCTCTCTAAACATTCTTTTACAAAGACTATAAATAACAGATTGCAGAATGGAATAAGGGCTGCTCTCCTCTGCAATTTTAGAGCTTCTAAAAGCACTATTGTAATTGGAATTTAGAGTTGTAGGAGGGAGGAGTGAAAAATCTCAGATCTGGGAATTATTGAGGATTTTCCCTTTGTATTTTGAATTATG